>NW_018151809.1:118722-148347 GCF_900067755.1 Pogona vitticeps | reverse complement strand
CGGGAGGCTTCATCGCAACCCTCTTCTTCCGAACCCATCCCTTCCGACATGCAGGAAAGGAAACCCAGATGTGGAGGTAAGCAGTGGATGTGACTATGTATTTGAGGCGCCAGACCCACAAAGCTGGGGCATGTCCCTATTTCTTATTTACCACACCACACTGGATATGTCCTAAATAAAGAAATATAACCCCAAGACGTAGAAAAATCAAGTGGTCTAGTTGGTGAACAAAGCACAAGGTAGGCAAATCTTAAAAATTTCTAAGGACCCGCTTGCCTTGCAGTTGCCAAGCCAGCAGTTTAAACTCTCTTTGCTGTGGGGTTTAAAAAAGTCCTGGGTTGCTGACAGCACTTCTGACATCAATTGCTAACCCTTGACACCATTTTTGTCAGTTTTACAGGTGAAAAGTGCAATCTATAGAACATCTTTAAAACATTTTCTCTCAGGTTTACTGGTTTAATCCATCTATATTTATCATTCCACATTCGAGTCCAATCATCTATGTCTATGTTATAACCAAAACTTTGTGCCCTCTTAATCATCACTGCTTTTACCCTTTCCTCCTCTAAATTATATTCTAACCAAAAAGTATACATTTTTGTATAATCTTATAATTAGTATAATTCCAAAGCTCATCCATCTGTACCTTCCCCTCATAAAAGCCCATTATTTTATCTTTTTAAAAACTTGATTCTGATTTTAATATTGCCCACGAATCCGTCGGTAGACCCATTTCCTTCAGCTCCTGTATATATTTTTAATTGTTGCTCTTTGTTTAACAGCTCTTTATACCTATATCTCCATATTTTTTTGAGATTAAAGAAAAAAGCTCCCAAAGGCGCTACCCATATCAAACTTTTTTTTGTGTGTGTTTGGCCGTGAAATTTTTCCCAGACCAGCTCTGGCAAAAATCAGTCCATGACTTCTGAACTCAACTTTGTTTTCTCAGATCCTCAGTCTCGAGAGTCAGGAAGTAAAAATTCCAGACTTTAGTACACAGACGGTACTAAAGAGCGTCAACTCCA
This sequence comes from Pogona vitticeps, assembly GCF_900067755.1. Classification (NCBI taxonomy): domain Eukaryota; kingdom Metazoa; phylum Chordata; class Lepidosauria; order Squamata; family Agamidae; genus Pogona; species Pogona vitticeps. The sequence continues at coordinate 147,322 of NW_018151809.1, read as the reverse complement.
CAAAAAGAACTGGCCATCTTCGCCAGGAACGGAACGCCTATTATATACAGTACTGTATATATATCTTGCACCATCCATGATGGGACTGTGCTTGAAGCCTGCGTTAACAACATTTCATCCACGAACGCTATTCGTTTTATTTTTAGTGGACCAATAAGAGGGACCATCTACACAGTAGTCTTGCATCTGTGCGATCTTCCGGACCACATCCACCCTTTCTACTTCCCCCCCCCACTAGAAATGGCCTGTGAATGGGGCAAAAAAAAAAGAAAGAGAGAGAAAGAGAGAGAGAGAAAGAGAGAGAGAGAAAGCAGCCCGCAAAGTGTACAGTTGCACAAACCGAAGGCGAGAAACTGAAATCTGCCTGCAGACTCAAGCCTTCTCTGCACCCCCCCGCATCCTCCCCTTTCCCTCCCCTCCTGGACCCAGGAATCCACCCCTCCCCATCTCCTCCTTTTCTTCTCTCCTTTCCTCCCCTCCTCATCAGGACCCTAAAACTCCCCCTCTTTCCCTCCTTTTACCTCCCAATTCCCGGAGATCAGCTTTCTTTCTCTTGGTATTTTGGAAGGACCCCCTTTTATGCTGCACCGCTCCTCTCCTTGTGGGTGGCTGACGTGCTTTTAAAGCTGCGGAACTTGGGGGTTTCCACTTCCCATCATGTGAGTGAAGCTATGCAGGAGTCCTGGCAAGCGAATCATAAGCCGACCCCTATCTATGTGTTTACTCCCTGGGAGTGCCCCCGAACAGTAATTATTCTGGGCATCAGAGCAATTTCAATCAAATGGACAACGTTAACAGACTAAAAGACCCTTGTGCAAAATCATAAAATAATGAAGTTGCAAGGGGCCTATAAGGGCATCGAGTCCAACCCGCCCACCCCCGCTCAATGCAGGGATAGAAATCAAAAGATACCTGCAAGGTGGTTGTCGATGTTTCTCTTCAATGCCTCCAATGTTGGAGTACTCACCACCTCTAATGAGGTAATACATTCCATTATCCTACTGCTCTTACAGCTAGGAAGCTTTCCTGATACTCAACCAAAATCTGGCTTCTTGTGATGTGAGCCAATTGTTGTGCGTCCTGCACTCAGGGATGATTGAGAACAACAGATCCAGCCGAAATAAACGATAGCAGCACTGCTGATTTATAGTTCCCGGCCATCAGCATCCTTGACAAAGTCCCGAAGAATGTCACTCTGCCATCAGCAGCAGTATGACGGGAGGGGTACAGAGCATGACAATACAGCTAGTACGATCTGTGCAGGTCCCAGATACCACATGAGCCCTTTCGGCCAGAAGGACAAGGAGCATTTTGCCCAGTGATGGAACAGCCAGCCTTTCTTGTGACCTCTGAGCATTCATTCATTTGGGCCAGTCCTACCATTAGCTCAACTGAGGCAGTGCTCTCATGGAGCACCTTTGGAGAAATGGATCGCTGATACTCTGCGACGCCTCAGTCTAAGTCTAGAGGAAAGAAAGAGAACGCGAAGCAAGTTTGTGATTTTGAGCAAGCAAAATGGAGGAATGCCTTTCCATCCCATCTAAAACATCAGTTTTTAAAAGACAGACAGAGAGAGAGAGAGAGAGACCACGTCCACTCTCAGAATGGCAGGAATATCCTCGTCCGAAAGAGAAGCAGCCAGCACAGAAGAGGGACCAGATCTGTGAAAAAAGCGAGGCAGCAACTTCATCGCAACCCTCTTCTTCAAATTTGAAAGGAAAATGAGCTCAGAAGTGGTGCTAAGCAGCTGTGAGGTTGTACCTAAAGCACCAAGCCAACCAAGCTGTGCCAAATCTTCATTTCTGGTCCTTTTGTGTGTGTGTGATGTGCCATTAGACCAAATCAAGAGGAACATCAGTGTTCTCGTTGTTGAACAAAGCACAACCGCAGATCCAACAGGAGAGGAATGCCTTTAGAGTCCCTGGCAGTTGCAAGCATGTGGTTTAAACTCTCTTTGCTGGAGAAGCAGGTTGTGGGTTTAATTCACAACAGGGGCAACAGCGGCTTCTCCGATGTCACCTGCCAAGTCCAAGAAACACTTATTAAGTCCCTGAAAATCTCCCTTTCCAAAGCATGACCCTCAAGGTGTCCTTTACATTTTCTGGGATGCTGGGGTGGTGGGTGATGGACAAGATGGATTTCATGAAGGGGGGCCCATGAAATCCATCTTGTCATCTTTCCTTTCTCTTCCCACTCCAGACCGAGAAATCCCCCCATTGGTTTGCCCTTTTACCTTCCCCTCCAATGCCTGGAGCTCAGCTTTCTTCCTCTTGGTGTTTTCGAAACATCGCCTATAAAACTGCACCCATTCAATCATCACGAGCGGTTAAAGGTAAAGGTTCCCCTTGACATTTAGTCCAGTCATGTCGAACTCTAGCGGGCAGTGCTCATCCGTTTCCAAGCCGTAGAGCCAGCCTTTGTCCAAAGACAGTTTCTGTGGTCACGTGGCCAGTGCGACTAGACATGGAACGCCGTTACCTTCCTACCGTGGTGGTACCTGTTTATCTACTCTTACACACTTTCGAACTTAGCTAGGTTGGCAAGAGCTGGGACAAATGATGGCGCTCGCTCCGTTGCATGGATTCGAACTGCTGGTCTTACAACCTTGGAGCCCAGAGGCTCTGTGGAAGTTGCCCTTCCCATTTACTATCATGTAACTGAAGTTATGCCAGCCTCCTGGTCATTTTTTTTAAAGCCAATTCTCTCTTCTCTCCTCTTGAGTGGCCCCAAAATTCAGGGATATTGGAGGTATTTGAAACAAAGGGACATCAGCAAGAAACTAAATGTAGACCTTGAGCAAAATGCAAAAAAGAAAAAAGAAAAGAAAAAGAAAGAAAGAAATGTTGATCATACGTTGATTGGAGGACTCAGGATGGTAAGATTTTGGTCCTCAGGATGGTAAGATTTTGGGTCCTGCAGCAGTCTTTGTTGGGCTAGGAAATGGAGGAAGGAGGAAAGGGAGAACAGCAGAAACCCCAAATCCTCTCCACAGGATGCAGAAGCTTCAGGATCTGCAGTTCAAAAGATATTTAAGTGGAGGAACGTAAGAGCTGTCAGTCTGGAGTGTGTTGGTAGCATCAGATTTTCTCCTCTGAGGATGCAGAGTTAGGGGTCTTTCTGAATTTCCATGGTAGTTAAAGGGTTTCCAGTCATGCTTTTCAGAAGCCTTCACTGCCTCTTTCCAAAGCCAGTTGCTTTTGGCTTCCTTTTGGAGAACACCAAAGCATAGCTTCTGGTGCTCCCCTCTCCCGCCTCCTCTGGCTGAATCAGCCATTCCCCTGGCCCAGCTTGGCAGCCTCTGGCACCTTCTCAACTGATCTTCCAGTCCCAGCAACAGCTCAGGCTCCTCTGCCCCACCTTCCTGGCTGATCATAGAGTGGTATATCATACTACATAATATCTGAGTCACTGTGAGCTGGGCAGAGAAGTCTGTGCTCTTGCTTGTGACCGGGAGATTAGCCAAGGAGGTGGAAAAAGCAACCAAGCTGGGCTCGGCAAGCAGCTGATTGCCTGAGGAGGCGGAAGGGAACAGAAGTACCTGTGCTGCCACCTTGACGAACTGGTTCGTGCCCATCTCTAATGGGGAAGGTGAGGTCTACCCCTGCCAGGGGGACTCTCCTAATAGCCCACAGTGCAATGACCCACTCAGAGGTTATATAGCATCACATGCCACCATTCTGTGGTCCAATCCAGATTGCATGCTACTTTCTCTCTTTACCATTTAGAATGGATTTGGTTTGTGAGAAGGGATGTTCCTGTTTAAAAAAATTCCAAATGTTTGCAATAGCTTTTTACTGATTTCCTGGTTTCGTTCTGGGATTATCCCTTTACTGTAATTGACAGGTCTGAAAGGAACCTGATGGGAATTGTTAATACAGTTTTGTAATACTGGTTATTGTAAGGGTCTATGTAAAGAAAGCCTGTAAAATAATGATTTATCTAGCTGTGGAGATACAAGATACAGTATACGTGGTAAGACTTGTAACAGCTGTGAGAGAAACTGGAAGCTGGAATAAAGCTAGCAATCTAGCCCCTGTGGAGGTGCTCATGGAGGTGTGCTGCTGGTGATGTGACGTGGATCAGAGGAGACGGAGAGGTGCTGCTGGACGGATTTACAAGGACATTGACTACTGAATTGATTTATGGACTGAACTCTGTTGATATTACAGTGATGCCTTGCTTGACGACATAAATTCGTTCCAGCGAAATTGCTGTAGAGCAAAAACGTTGTCAAACGAAATAAAAAACCCATTGAAACACATTGAAAACCGTTCAATGTGTTCCAATGAGCTGAATACCTGCTCGTCCAGCGAAGATCCTCCATACGGTGGCCATTTTCGGTGCCTGTAAAGCGAGGAATACGTCCTAGAAAACAGCGGGGGGCCAATTTCTTCAGCCGGCGGCCATTTTGAAACCCAACGATCAGCTGTTTCCTGATCGTCGTACTGTAAAGTGAAAATCGGTTCCCGAAGCAGGGAACCAATCATTACACAGCGAAAAAAACCCATTTAAAACATCGTTTTAAATGCAAAAACATCAATGTAAAGCGGATTCGTCGTAGAGCGGGGTAATCATCCAGCAGGGCACGACTGTACTGTGTATGACCATTGGACAGAATAAGGACAAAGCTGTATGTATAAACTTGCTGAAAACTTGATACAATATAACTTTTCTTCTATCAATATTGTCTCTTTGCTCGGTGACTCATTGAGCAACTTTGTCTCTCTGAAAAAATTACTAATTGGCACACCTGGCACGCTACCAACTGTGTCAGGAATAATATCAGCTATATTGTAGAATCTGTTCTCTTCACCTGGGAGGTCTATAAATCTTTGTAGGACTCCTGGGGCAGTTACTTCTTCTTTTCAGATTCTGACACAAGATAATCCTTGACAATTAGGGTTCCTGTATTATAGGAACTAATATATACAAATAATCCAAAGCACAAGCCACAGCTTCCCACCACTACCACTCCTGTTTGCTTTCTCAACTCAGCCCCACGTTTCAAACCCATTGAAACGTGTTGAAAACCATTCTGTGCGTTCCAATGGGCTGAATATTGATAGAAGAAAAGTTATATTGAAGCGCATCTGCCAGGTGATCGTAGTGCGCAGTGTTAAGACTTTCTTTTCAAGAGCAATTATTGCATTTGAAATGAAAGATACTTCCAATGTAAAATGGTCAAAACTTGTTAAAATTTATTAACAGTGTTATAAAAGATCAACATCATCAAGCAATGTATACATTGACTGAAAAAAAAGGGACCATATGGATTCTGAATGTAAATCTACATAGTACACAAAAGGAAGGAAGTGATTTGGATTATCCACAAAACAGGGGTTGCTGCTGGCCTGAAGGTGCATGAGCAGAAGCAGGAGAACAAACCCAAAACATTTCTACCAAAGAAACATAGTAATGATAGAAGCTCTTCTTACAGCCCCCATTACCTGCTTGGAGCACCTAATATGAACCTTGTTTCCAGGACCTTATTTTATCTGGTGGCCTCTTTAAACTACTTGTTTGCTTGCTTGTCCAGTTCAGAGACCAGGATATTTAAAATACTGTATCTGTAAGCACCATGTAGAAGGTAGGGGCAATTATCGGCTTTTGTTTGTGAGACCCAACCACATCCATGGACTGTCTGAGACTAGCATTAAGGAATAATGCAAACCTTAATACGTAGTAATGTGGAAAACTTAATTCTTTCTAATGGTGACAAAGTGTAACGACCGGGTCACTATTCTTATGTAATTGTGAGAACCAGTTTTCTAGAATAATTTTGAGAATGCTCATAAAGCTCTTGTCCAATTTTTCTTTGTTACATCTTGACACTGTTATGTTTAAACTTGAGACGTAACCATCTTCATTCTTAAAACTGAAAAGGAAACTGTTGAATCATTTCACAAACATCATGACATTTATATGGTTCCTCTAATGGTGAACTGTGTAATGTTTCAGCAGGAGCGTACTGAGAACAAAGCGTTTTCCACATTCCTGGCACTCATATGGTCTCTCTCCCGTGTGGATACTTCGATGGTACATAAGGCCGGAAGACTCAGCAAACTGTTTACCACAATCCCGGCATTTGTATGGTTTTTCTCCTGCGTGAATTCTGTGATGTTTCGTAAGTTGTGCCTTGCAAACAAAGCATTTCCCACATTCCTGACATTGGTATGGTTTCTCTCCTGTGTGGATTCTCTGATGTACGAAAAGCGGCGAACTTCGAGCAAAGCATTTCCCACACTCTTGGCATTTGTATGGTTTCTCTCCTGTGTGGACTCTCTGATGGGTCACAAGGGAGGTTTTCTGAGCAAAGCATTTCCCACACTCCTGGCACTTGTATGGTTTCTCTCCTGTGTGGACTCTCTGGTGGTTCACAAGGGAGGATCTGGAAGTATAACATTTCCCACACTCCTGGCATTTGTACGGTTTCTCTCCTGTGTGGACTCTCTGGTGTGTCACAAAGCAGGTTTTCTGAGCAAAACATTTCCCACATTCCTGGCATTTGAATCGCTTCTCTTCTGTGTGGATAATCTCATGTTTCAAAAGGGTGGATTTCAGAGGAAAACATTTTCCACACTGTTGGCATTTGTAGGGTTTCTCCCCCGTGTGCACGCTCTGGTGGCTCTCAAACTGTGAATCGAAAGCAAAACGTTTTCCGCACTTCTGGCATTCATATGGTTTCTCTCCTGTGTGGACTCTCTGGTGGTTCACAAGGGAGGATCTGGAAGTATAACATTTCCCACACTCCTGGCATTTGTACGGTTTCTCTCCTGTGTGAACTCTCTGGTGTCTTACAAAGGAGGGTTTCTGAGCAAAGCATTTCCCATATTCTTGACATTTGAATCGCTTCTCTTCTGTGTGGATAATCTCATGTTTCAAAAGGGTGGGTTTCAGAGGAAAACATTTTCCACAGTCTTGACTCGTATAGGGTTTCTCCCCTGTGTGCAAGCTTTGGTGGGTCAGAAATTGTGAACTGAAAGCAAAACATATCCCACACTCATCACATTTGTATGGTTTTGCTCCTGTGTGGACTCTCTGGTGGTTCACAAGGGAGGATCTGGAAGTATAACATTTCCCACACTCCTGGCACTTGTATGGTTTCTCTCCAGTGTGGACTTTTTGGTGTCCAACAAGGACAGATTTCCAAGCATAACTTTTCCCACACTCCTGGCATTTGAAGGGTTTCTCCCCTGTGTGGATCCTCTGGTGGCTCAAAAGCTGTGAACTGGAAGCAAAACGTTTTCCACATTTCAAACATTTGAATAGTTTCTCTCCTGTGTGGACTCTATGGTGGTTCACAAGGTGTGAATTCCAAGCAAAGGTTTTCCCACATTCCATACATTTATATGGTTTCTCTCTGATGCAGACACTTTGGTGGCTCACAAGATATGAATTACCAGCTAAACATTTTTGAGTTTCTTCATATCCAATCTCAACCATCTTGTGAAGCATTAGCTCCATGTTTTGGTCAAATTCTTTCCTCCATACATTGTATATTAAAGATGGTGTTTGTTGTCCATGTGTTTCCTGATGCCTGACAGTGTCCAATTTTTGGATATAAGACATCCCATGGTCAGGATATATGTATGTTTCCCTCCAGGTATCTGCTTCGACATAAGAACCATCACAGATGACGCTGAATCCTATGTATGAGAGAGGAGGAGGAGAAAAGAACTAAGCAGTTATAGTGAATATGAGATAAAATAAATCCCAGAAAAGTAGAAAGAATGTGTCACTTTTTCTTTCTGCATGGCTGCCTGGCAGCTTAAGCTTGGAGTTAAAGAAATGGCTCAAGAAGTTTCTTTCCCAGTGTCTTAAGAAAATAAGACTTCTAGATTAACATTGGGGGCAGACTCTGAATTTGCAGTTCTCCTGAGATTAGAATTACAGGATTGCATTCATGTGGGTTGGGTTTATAAAACTATCCTGATATGCCCTTAGAGTACCATAAGTATTATAGGATTTGGCTTCTATGAGGAATAAATAGTGGAGAATCAAATTTCCTCCCAGCCAGAGATGTTCTGGAACTTTTGAAGGTAAGCAAAGACATTTTTCACCATTTTTTGTTTACAAAAAGCATACACTCACTTAAAATTGGGGTGAAAATTAAAATATATGTAGGACTTATTTTGATAGCCAACCTGAACTCAATGTTCTTGATGAAACAATATAAAAGTCTTCATTCACAAGTAAGCATATCAAATTGAACTAACTGACATAATTATGGAATATAGCAATGGAAAAGCTTTAGTACTGTACTAGCAGAATTGTAGATATGCAGTGTATTACAGAGAAGGAGGTAAACTCTTCCACCCTATTCCACCTAAGCATGAGCATCTTGGTTTCTGCCAATGAAGAAAAAACTGAAGAATTATCACAAATAATATTTATGATAAACAGAAAAGAAAGGGGGTCATGACCCTTCATTTGTTCCCCTCTTGAAGACGGCAGCGCCATTTGTTGGAGAAACATATCTTGGAAATGAGTGCTATTTGTGTATACATTAATGCAGCTAATAGTGATTAATCCATGAAGTATTTATTTATTTATTTTATTTATACCCCACCTATCTGGTCATTACGACCACTCTGTACTGGGATGCAACTTGACTGTCCAACTGCCTGGGAGGCCAGATCATCAATTAGCAATGAACATTAGCTGCATGTGGTGGAAACCTTATGTAAACACCAAGAGAGTCTGATCCCTCTATATATTCTCATTCTGTAGATTGTCTTCGCTACACTCTATGCAGCTTCTAGTGTTCTGAGCGAGTAAAACTTTGGCACACGGAATTTCAGTTGTTCTAAAACAGAAAATCTTGGAAGTCTTTTTCCCCTCCATTCCCTATGGAAAATTTGCCTGGGGAAAAACTGGTTTGTTTGGAGGTCTGTTATCCTAATGTTATGCCTTCCCGCCTCCATTCCCAGTTTATGCAAAACATTTTCCCACACTACTGAGCATATGCATTCTCTGCCTCCTAATTCACCTAGGCCCAAATCCTGTTGCAAAAAATTATGTGTAAGTTTTCTGCGTTTCTGGCAGCTTGTCCTTCACATGATTGGTCGTGTGACTTCCATGTAATTTGTCTGTATGACTGGTTGCACAAAATAGTGCATTTTTCCGTCATTCTCCAATAGGATTCTGGCTTTAGAATCCAGATGGATTGCCTGGAAACTCTGGAGCGAGGCCTCAGGCAGCTAAATGGATTGAATTAGCACTGAAGGCATTGGTGGGAATACCACAGGTGTTTAACAAAACAGTGGGGGGGGGGAAGGTGCTTCCTTCCTGGGATAAAGAAGAATAAATTATAGAACACTAATATGTAGTCAAATAAGAGTATGACACTGGTTATTCAGGCCTTTAAAAAGTCATCTTTTGTCACCAGGCAGGTGATTAAAGCAAAAAGGACCAGATTCAGAGAGAAGCACGTTCCTTACCAAGAGAGGACACATTCTCATAATTTTCTGTCATAACCTCCCTGTATAGAAATCTTTGGTTTGGATCCAGTAGGTCCCACTCCTCTTTCGTGAAATATATGGCCACATCCTCAAAGCCCACAGAATCCTGCAATTAAAAAAAACATTCAGAAAGACTAATCCTATATGGAGGGAAAATATGTATGTACCTGTAGTGACTCGTAGTGACTCAAAATACAGTACTAAAAATCTACTACAGATATATTACAATTACAAAATGTATGTTTGGAATGTGGAGATGTGTTCCATCACACTTTTGTGGGTGGCACTGCTGTGTAATGTATAACAACACACAACTTTGCCGTAGGTTTCAGTATGACACCACATTTTGAGGGCACCAATAGCTGAATCAGAAAGGGTCAAGAATATGAACCCTGCACTAAAGACTTCATATTTCATGGAGTTCCCTCCCCAACATCTTCTACTGTAGGGAGTATTTTGAAGGACCATCTCTTCTTTCCCAGGGCTGAAACCCAAAGGGGCCTTTTTCTTTTTTTCCTTTTTTGGAGCTACGAACACCTTCTGAGGAACTAGATGAAGGTGTTTTTGCATGCACGGAAATTCAGGTGGACTTTAAGGCCCGTCAATGTGATGGTTTCTTTTCCTACCACAAACCTATCAGTAGCTCCTGGAAATCTCCTGAGTCGCTTCCATTGTAGAGCATTTCTGTTCCTTTTCCATCTTCCTTCTAGACAGAAACATAAACCACACTGTATCCTCTGGAAAGTATAGAAAAGAGCAAGGGAAAAGGGGGAGAAGTCAAGAAAGCACCTCTTCTCTACCACAGACGATCCCCAGCATAAAGTTGATGACATAGTGAGAAGGAAAAGAAATAATCTTTGTATTGCAAAAACCTGGCAGGATTTGCAGTACATTCAGGAGATAGCAGCTTTGTTCAATTGGTACGCAGAACATATCATATGGAAAGGTAGAATAGTTTCAGATGAAGGAGTGAAAGCTGGTAGAAGAACAATCAACAATTTAAGATACGTGGGACATGCAGATCTTACTGGCAGAAAGCAGCCATGATTTGAAACAACTGTTACAGGAAGTGAAAGAAGAAAAGGGCAAGGCAGGACTGCATGTGAACTTGCAACAGCAAAAGGTCATGACTGCAGAAGAACTACACAATTTTAACATGGACAATGAAGAAACTGAAATAAAGATTTTGTATACCTCCTCAATTCTAAGGGGAAATGCAGGCAAGAAATCAGAAGGAGACTACGACTAGCAAGGGCAGCAGTGTAAGAAATACAGTGGGGTCTTGACTTGAGAACTTAATCCGTATTGGAAGGCGGTTCTCAAGTCAAAAAGTTCTCAGGTCAAATCTGCATTTCCCATAGGAATGCATTGAAAACCATTTGATCCGTATCTGCTCTTTTCCGTCCACAGAAACTAATAGGAAGCTGCTATTCTGCCTTCGACCACTAGAGGGGGATATTTTGTTTTTGTTTTTTTTTCCTTAGGTCAAGAAAGGTTCAGGGAAGGCAGGGAAAATACAGTCCAGGCAGTACCAGGCAGTCCGGAGACTGTCTCCCAATCCCCTCTCTAAACGCTGGGAGGAGTGAGGAAGCAGACAGGCACCCTTTTCACTGGCCAACAGTTAACTGAAAGTTCAAATTTTGCACTTTCCCTGCCTCCCACATGGTTTTTTTTCAGTTTGTAACTCAAATCTAAGTATGTAAGTCAAGTGAATATTTTCCTATGAGAGAGGTTCTTAAGTCAAAATGTTCTTAACTCAAGCCGTTCTTAAGTCAAGACCCCACTGTAGAAAAGATCATCAGGTGGAACGATATGTCTTTGGAGACGGAGACCAAGCTCACCCACATTCTTGGTTGTATGGGTGTGAAATCTGGACAGTTAAGGGGAAAATCTGATTTATCTGAAATATGGTGCTGGAGGAGAGCTTTGCAGATACTCTACTATATCAGAAAGATGAACAAGTGGGTCTGAGATGAAATCAAGCCTGAACTATCTCTGAAGGCAAAAATGTTGAAGCTCAGGCTGTCCTACTCTGGGGACATCATGAGAAGGCAGGATGCTCTCAAAAAGGCAGTAATGGTGGGAAAGGAGGAAGAACAAATATGAGACAGTCGAACTCTCTAAAGGAAGCCACGGGTTTGAGTGTGCAGGTGCTGAGCAGGGCTATTCAGGACAGGCCATTTTGGAGATCACTGATCCATTGGGTCACCTTAAGTTGTAGTTAGTTTGAGGGCCCCTAATGACAGCTGACAGCAGGTGAGAGAAGGAGGTTTAGGCACCGTGCCTTTTGTAATGGGCATCACTGCCAGATGCTTTCCTCGGAAAAAGGGAGAAAAGCAAGGGATCTCTATTATGGGGTGTTGGTCTATAGAGCTGCCCCACATGGAGATGTTTCTCTCTCTTTATAATTTATCAGTCAAACGGGAGACCAAGCCAGAGCCTCTTTTTGGGGGGCTTGGTTGCTGAAGAATTACTGAACAGTCTCAGTCCTGTGGGAGTACGAGAAACTATTAGAAGACCAAGTTTTCCAGTTGTTTCCGAAGAGGATATAAGAATATTTGGTGGTTTGAATGAGCAGGATAAAACTAATTTGGGTGAGATTTTTGTTTGGTCTTTGCCCACTGAAATCCTTAGGTGGGGGACAGTTACTCAGGCTCTTTCCTCAAGACAGATTCTGGGAACAAACAATGGGAGAGCTGTTGGCCTTCGTCTGAGAAGGGTGCGGCTGGTCAGCGGACAAGATAATAAGGTGGAGTAGAGACAACCTCCGATTCAATGCGAGGGAAATGTATTCCTTAACATTGTGGAAAATGGATCCTTTGTTACAAGGGCTTTCTTTCCCATGAGTGGTGGTGGAGGAGGGGCTTCTATAGAAAATTAATTAAGTAATTACAGTGGTACCTCGCTTAGCAATTGCCTCATTTAACGATGTATTCGCTTAGCGATGAGGTTTTTGGAGTGATTTTGTGCTACGTTTAGCAATGTTCCCTATGTGGAAAATTCGCATAGCGATGTTTGGGACCTTGCCTCGCTTAGCAATGACAGTTTTAGGTCCCCTGTTTTGCTTAGCGATGTTCTGTTTTTGCTATTTTTAAAGTGTCTTAAAAGGTTCAAAAACGGTTTTAAATGCTTAGGACCGTTAGTGCACCTTCTAAAACCTTTGCAAACTTAATTTGGCTTTGTTCTGAGTCTTCGTTAATTTTTGGTGAATTCTTTTCTCCCCCATTGGAAAGCATTGAACTACAGGTTTGACAGCTGTCAAACTGACAGTTCAATGCTTTCCAATGGGGGGGGAGAAATTCATCAAAAATTAACAAAGACTCAGAACAAAGCCAAATTAAGTTTGCAAAGGTTTTAGAAGGTGCACTAACGGTCCTAAGCATTTAAAACCGTTTTGAACCTTTTAAGACACATTTAAAATTGCAAAAACGGACATTGCAAAACCATAGGAATGCATTGGCTTCAATGCATTCCAATGGGGGATACATTGTTTCACTTAGCGATGTTTCCAATGGCTATTTTCGCTTAAGGACGGTAATCCGTTCCCAGTGGAACAGGTTAACCGGTTTTCAATGCATTCCTATGGGAAATGGTGTTTCGCTTAGCGATGTTTTCCCATAGCGATGTTTTTTTGGGAACCAATTAACATCGTTAAGCGAGGCACCACTGTAATTGTCGTTGGTAGGATACCTGTCCCAGTGAAGGGACACAAGGTGAGTCATGTGAGTATATTAATTTACTGGTTGCATTTACTCATTTTTATTTCTTTTTTTTCCTATTCCAACTTTCTCTAAATAAAGGGATTGAAATTGGCTAACCACTGTGACTTTTCTAAGGGAGATCACCCCTGTTCCACCTCATAGAAAAAAGTCTTTGCCCAGCCCTACCTCCATCTTCGTACCTGAGTCAATACAGAGGCAGCCATGTCCATTTTCCAAGCCATGGGCCATCCAGGGAGGAGAGCAGTGGTTGCTGCTTTATAATCCTTTCTGAACTGGAGGAAAAAGAGAGGAAGGGGGAATCTGTCACTTGATGAAAGCATGCCTTTCCACCCCATATCAAGCATCCCATTAAAAACATATATGAACCCATCCGTCCTCAGAATGGCAGAATGCCAGGGGCTTCCTCTCCCAAAAAGAGGCAGCCAGATCTGTCAGAAGAGCCACTCAGGAGGCTTCATCACAACCCTCTTCTTCCGAAGCCATTCCTTCCAGCATGCAGGAAAGGAAGCCCAGATGTGGAGGTATGCAGCTGTGAGGATGTATCTGAGGCGCCAGATCCACAAAGCTGTGTCATGTCCCTATTTCCTATCTAACACCCCACACTGGATATTTCTTAAATAAAGAGACATAACCCCAACACGTGGAAACGTCAAATGTTCTAGTTGGTGAACAAATCATAAGGGAAGCACATCTTAAAAATTTCTAAGGATCCACTTGCCTTGCAATTGCCACGGTAGCAGTTTAAACTCTCTTTGCTGTGGGGTTTAATTCACAAATGGGCCCTCTGGGGGAAAAATCCACCACCCCAGTGCCATCTCACGAGTCCAGGAAACCGTTATTCAGGCCTTGAAAGTCTGCTTTTCTAACATGTGACCTTCAAGGCAGCCTTTAAATTTGCTGGGATACTGGGGTGGTAGGTGATGGAGAGCATCCAAGGGAAAGCATGAAATCAGTCCATGCCTTCTGAACTCAACTTTGTTTTGTCAGCTGTGCCAAAAGCATTTTTAGGGATGACCTTGTCTTCCCCCCACTAGTAGTTTTTTTAACAGAGAGGGGCAATTTGCTTATGAGATATACGCTTATCTCAGCCTTTCATCTCTGCTATCAACCTCTTCATAAGGAAATAAGAAAGCTGAGGCTGTTGCATGTCGGGCATATTAGGAAAGACAAGATTCTCTAGGAAAAGGTGAGCGAAAAGGCTGGGAAAACCTGACATGGCAGGAAAAGATGAAGATCAAATATGAGATGGATCCATTCCATAAACGAAGCCATCGCCTTGAGTTTGCAAAAGATGAGAAGGGCAGTTGCTTATGACACAGATAACTTCAGGTCGCCATAAATGGGAGGTGATTTAGCAGCACACTGACAACAAGAAACCCTTTTGGTCTCGAGGGCCAGAGGTCAAAATTCTAAACTTTGCTACAGAGACAGTAATAGGCCAGCTTCACAAAAAGAACTGGCCATATTTGCCGTCAGTTTCTGGAGAGTATATAGAGATATATACTCTCCAGAAATTGACGTTCCGTTTCTGGCAAATATACACGATCTATGATGGGGTTGTGCCTGAAGCCTGGGTAAGAGTATTTCATCCACAAAAGCTTGCTATTTGCTTTATTTTTAGTGGCCCAGTAAGAGGGACTACCTACTCTTGCATCTGTACGATCTTCCAGACCACATCAGCCCTTTTCTCTTTTTTGCACTAGAAATGGCTCTTGAATTTGGAGGGGGGGGGGGAAGAGAGACAGAGAATGAAAACAACCCGCAAAGTATACCGTTGCAAAAACCCAGGGCGAGAAACTGAAACCTGCCTGCAAGGGTCAAGCCTTCTCCCCTCCCCTCCTGGACCCAGGAATCCATCTCAAACCCCCCCACACACACACACATTTTTACCTCCGCCTCCAAATCCCGGAGATCAGCTTTGTTTCTCTTGGTATTTTGGAAGGATCCCCTTTTGTGCTGCACCGCTCCTCGTGGGTGGTTGACGTGCCTTTAAATCAGCGGAACTTGGGTTTTCCACTTCCTGTCATGTGACCGAAGCTATGCCAGACTCCTGGCAAGCACATCACAAGCCGACCTTATCTGCATGTTTCCTCTCTTGGAGTGCCCCCCCAAAATGGTAATTATTCTGGGCGTCAGAGCTACTTCAATCAAATGGACAAGAACAGACTAAAAGAGCTTGTGCAAAAAGGCTTTTAATTGAAATAACATCAACTGTGGGTTCTGATAGCAATTTTAATTATACAGTATTTTAATCATTTTATCTTTTATTGTATTTTAATTGAATTTTAATTGTTGTAAGCCGCCCAGAGACCTTTGGGTCGAATGGGCGGCATAGAAGATAAATAAATAAATTGTTGGCAAGCCAATTTTTGACATTGCACTGTCTCTTTTCTGATCTTGGGACACAGCTTTAGCTTCACATTTGCCTTCCTTCCCCCTCCCCATATTCTACACATAAGGGAGACACAAAAATAAAAATAAAAACACACACGAGCTATTGTGATACAGTCGCAACTCAAAACCTTAAACCGAATGGCCTTTTTTTCATCATTGAACCTTCCTGCTTTCTGAAACGGAAGTTGGATCACCAAACATGATTCTGCCTTCTTACAACCCCTGCAGCACCATAATGTACTTAGCAGCAGGCCTCAAACTCTCAATAAATGTAGGTAGGTATGTTTAATAATTAGAATTAATCAAAATCATAAAAATAGGTTTCTGCATCTCGTTGAGAACTGATAAAAGTGATAAACTAGACACTGAGCTGTGTCACCCATACTTCTTTTTTTGCTGAAATATAAGGAAGTTTAAAAAAACATTGTTTATAATGCAAGATGTGAATTTCTAACTATGATCCTATAAGGGTAGTGTTATTCTCCAGGCCCTCTTGTTTTCCCAGTTTCTATCCTTTCTCAGATCTTCTGTTTGCAACAAAACACCTTGTAGCAGTTGCTTAGATCCAAAGAGCATCGTCCTCCAGGCATCCTCAGGGAATTAATCCTACAGAACTGTTCTATCCATAGTGTGTCTGAAGCATGGATGCTTCTGAATCCTGAACCCCAGCTCCTGCTGTGAACACGTGAAGGGGACATAGGTTTTAGAAGAGGTAATTGTGTTACAACCTCATCACTGCAGATGGTGACAGCAGCCACAAAAGTAAGACACCTGCTTCTTGCGAGCAAAGCGATGACAAATCTAGACAGCATCTTCAAAAGCAGAGACATCACCTTGCCAACAAAGGTCCGCATAGTCAAAGCAATGGTTTTTCCAGTCGTGATGTATGGAAGTGAGAGCTGGACTATAAAGAAGGCTGACCGCCAAAGAATTGATGCTTCTGAATTGTGGTGCTGGGGGAAGACTCTTGAGAGCCCCTGGACTGTAAGGAGATCAAACTTATCCATTCTGAAGGAAATCAACCCTCAGTACTCACTGGAAGGACAGATCCTGAAGCTGAGGCTCCATTACTTTGGCCATCTCATGAGAAGAAAAAACTCCCTGGAAAAGCCCCTCATGTTGGGAAAGTGTTCCGGGAAGAGGAGAAGGGGACGACAGAGGACGAGATGGTTGGACAGTGTCACCGAAGCCACCAAAATGAATTTGACCCAACTCTGGGAGGCAGTGGAAGACAGAAGGGCTTGTTGTGCTCTGGTCCATGGGGTCACAAAGAGTTGGACATAACTTAACGACTAAACAACAACAAGTTGTGTCAGTCTGTGCAAGCCATCAGGTGAAATCCAAAGAAATGAAACAAAACAAAAAGAGAAAAAAACTTTTGGCCCCTTAAATACTATGATATTTCAATGTAAAAATTTTTGTGGACAAGTCCACTTTGTCAGTGTAGATGAAATATCAATTTCTCATTCTAAATGTTCATTGGCTGCATGCAGTAATTAGGTCTGTTTGTTTTTGGGTCTTGTTGTAAAATTTACTCAAGAAGACAAAAAACAGATACCAAATCTGAGTAGAGATGAGGATGGGGAGAAAGGGAGAAGGAGGTGGGGGCTTTGAAGATACAGTCAGACCTCAAGAGGGGAAAACAATGAATGAAAGAAAATAGCAGAAGAATCATATTTGTTAATGTAGGGAAAATAGAGCATTTTTACATTAACACACACGATTCCTCTGCTAGCTTCTACATTTTATTCAGTTTCTTTCCATTTATGTCTGACAATGTGGATGTGTCCACAAAAGTTTACATTCAAATATGATAGTTAAGGCTTTAAGGCACCACATGTTTTCTTTGGATTTCGCCTGATGTGACTTTGTTAAACTATGAGGCCAATGTTGCCATAGCTACAGTCTGGGAAAAGGAAGCAGGTAGCACAAGAACAATGGGGATCCTACCTTATCGCATAATAATGATGATTATTATCGGGAATATTTTACAGTTAATATGGTCATAGCATAGTGCAACTACTTTGTAAGTACGGCTAGAGGTTTCTGCCCCCTTTGATCCATGAAAAAGTGATAGACCCGGTCCTCCCCCCTTCCTACAGTTCCCATACTCACAAAAACACCCCAGAGAAATCTGGATTCCTGTAACTTGAGCCCATTATTACATGCCCTGCCCTCTGGGAGGATCAAAAGCGGATTCTGCTCCTTCTTTGTACATTATTACATGCCCTGCACTCTGGGAGGATCAAAAGAGGATTCTGCTCCTTCTTTGTATGACTATCTTTCAAGTATTTGAGAAGTTGTATCCTATTTCCCCTCACAAGGCTTGGTTTCAAGTAACTTGTTCGTTTGCCGGCCTCCTTTTTAAAATGCAGTGTCTAGAAGTGGACACAATACACAAGATGAGGCCTAACCAGTGCCAAATAGAGGGGAATGTGCCCTTCACAGGGGAGGCCTAACCAGTGCCACATAGAGGGGAATGTGCACTTCACAAGATTTGGAGGCTACTGTTAATGAAGGCTAAAATAGCATTTGCCTTTTTTTTTCAGCCACATCACAGTGTTGGTTCATATTCAGCTTGTGTTCTACAACAATCTTAAAATCCTTCTCACCCCACAGTATTACTCAGCCAAGTTTCCCCAACTTGCAGCTGTGCATGTAGGGTCCCCCCCTTATATGTAAAACTTCACACTTATTCCTGTTAAATATGCATTCTCTGATTATGATTCAGTAACCAACTCTATATCCAATCTATTTGTGCTATGCAACCCATACTTAGCTTGCTAATCAAAATTTCATGGGCACCTTGTCAAAAGCTTTACTGAAGTCAAGATATATTACAGCTACAGCATTCCCACCATCTACAAAGGAGGCTACCCAATTCAAAAAAAATTAGATAAGATCAGTCTAGCAGGATTTATTCTTAACAAAACCAATTTGGCTTCTAGTTATTACTGCATTGTTTTCAAAGTGCTTACATAGTGATTGCTTTATAATCTGCTCGAGAATATTTCCTGGGATGGATGTCAGGCTGACTGGTCTGTAGTTCCCAAGTTCTTTCTTTTTTGCCTTTTTCTGATGATAGGAACAATGTTATCCCTCCTCCAATCATCTGGCAATTCACCCACCCTCCATGATTTCAAGAAAATAATAGATTGCAGTTCTGAGATCTCTTCAGCCAGTCTCTTCAATATTTTTGGATGCAGTTCATCTGGCCCTGGGGATCTGAACTCATTCAAAGTAATAAAGTATTCCTTCACCATTTGTATATCAAGCTGCAATTTGCTCTCCTCCCTTTGTATTTCACATTTGTCTGGAATGTGTTTTGGGAAAAGAATGAGCTGAAGTAGGAATTGAATCCTTCTGCCTTTTCTTTGTCATCTGTTATCACTTTCCCATCACAACTGAGTAGCTGAGACAATTGTTTTTTCTTTTTCTACACATGTACCTGAAGAATGTTTTCTTGTTGCTGTTGTTGCTGCTGACTTTAGGTCATTCATTCATTCGTTCATTTAATTTACCCTGCCTATCTAGTCATTTTGACCACTCTCAGCTTTTGCCTCCTTTTAATGTCATCCCTCCAATTCTTCACTACCTGTCTACTTTTTCTTGATGGCCTAGTCTTGTTTCCATTACTCTGATTTAGGGACCTTAACATAAAAGAACAATGCTTCCAGTCTGCTTTAATGGTGAGAGACAAGAAGATATCTAGGCTAAAAAGTTCATTATTCCTATGTGACTGTAAGGAATAGCTTACTAGAATAACTTTGAGAATGCTCATAAAGTTCTTGGCAAGTTATTATTTGTTACAGCCTAATCATGTTATTTTAAAACTTTAGATATTTACCTATCTACATTTTTAAAAAGCTTGTAATATCAATGAAAAGGAAACTTTTAAAAAACGCATTTCCTATGATCATGATATTTATATGGTTCCTCTAATGATGAACTGTGTAATGTTTTAGCAGAAGTGTACTGAGAACAAAGCGTTTTCCACATTCCTGGCACTGGTATGGTTTCTCTCCTGTGTGGATTCTATGATGGTACAAAAGGCCTGAAGACTCAGCAAACCGTTTCCCACAATCCTGGCATTTATATGGTTTTTCTCCTGTGTGAATTCTTTGATGTTTCATAAGCTCAGCCTTGGAAACAAAGCATTTCCCACAATCCTGGCATTTGTATGGCTTCTCTCCTGTGTGGATTCTCTGATGCCCAAAAAGTTGTGAACTCTGAGCAAAGCATTTTCCACACTCTTGGCATTTGTATGGTTTCTCCCCTGTATGGACTCTCTGGTGTGCCGCGAGGGAGTATTTCTGAGAAAAACATTTCCCACACTCTTGGCATTTGTATGGTTTTTCTCCTGTGTGGACTCTCTGGTGGTTCACAAGGGAGGATGTGGAAGTATAGAATTTCCCACACTCCTGGCACTGGAATGGCTTCTCTCCTGTGTGGACTCTCTGGTGTGTCACAAAACTAGTTTTCTGAGCAAAACATTTCCCACATTCCTGGCATTTGAATCGCTTTTCTTCTGTGTGGATGATCTCATGTTTCACAAGGGTGGATTTCAAAGAAAAACATTTTCCACACTCTTGGCATTTGTAGGGTTTCTCCCCTGTGTGCACGCTCTAGTGGCTCTGAAACTGTGAACTGAAAGCAAAACATTCCCCACACTCCTTGCATTTGTATGGTTTTTCTCCAGTATGAACTCTCTGATGCACAAAAAGTGGTGAACTCTGAGCAAAACATTTACCACATTCTTTGCACTGAAATGGTTTCTCTCCTGTGTGGACTCTCTGGTGTGTCACAAGTAAGTATTTCTGAGCAAAACATTTCCCACACTCCTCACATTTGTGTGGTTTCTCCCCTGTGTGCAAGCTCTGGTGGCTCAGAAATTGTGAACTGAAAGTAAAACATTTTCCACACTCCTCACATTTGTATGGTTTCTCTCCTGTATGGACTCTCTGATGAATAAAAAGCAGTGAACTCCTGGCAAAGCTTTTCCCACACTCCTGACATTTGTATGGTTTCTCCCCAGTGTGGACTCTCTGGTGTGTCACAAGTAAGTATTTCTCAGCATAACATTTCCCACATTCTTGGCATTTGAAGGGTTTCTCTCCTGTATGGACTTTCTGGTGTGTCAAAAATGAGTACTTCTGAGCATAACATTTCCCACATTCCTGGCATTTGAAGGGTTTCTCCCCTGTGTGGATGCTCTGGTGGTTTGAAAGCTGTGTACTGGAAGCAAAACGTTTCCCACACTTCTGGCATTTGAATAATTTTTCTGCATGGACTTTGTAATGCTTCACAAGGTGTGAATTCCAAGCGAAGGATTTCCCACACTCCTTACATTTAAATGGTTTCTCTCCTATATACACACTTTCATGGTTCAAAAGGTTTGTGTTACCAGCCAAACAATTTCCAAACTCTTCATATCTAATGTGAAGCATGAACTCCATCTTTCCTGCAAACTCTTTCCCACATACATTGCATTTGTGAGATGAATTCTCTTCTGCATGGGTTTCTTGGTGTCTGGCAAGATCCCATTTATTGATATACTGTCCACACTTGGCACATATACATGATGGGAAGGAGGAGCTGCCAGAGATGAAGCTGGTTCCTATGTACGAGAGAGAAGAAAGGGAACTATATTTTGAAATAAAATAAACATCAGGTGAAAAGAAAAGATACAACTTTTCTGTCGCCATAGGTGCTTGGCCCCTCCCCAAGCTTCAATTAAAGCAGAAATACTTGAAGAGTGAGTTAAGAAAACTGAACCTTCTATACAGTGGTGCCTCGCTTGACGAGGATAATCCATTCCAGCAAAATCGCTGTAGAACAAAATCCTCGTCAACCGAAAATAAAAAACCCATTGAAATGCATTGAAAACCGGTTCAATGCGTTCCAATGGGCTAAATACCTAATTGTCCAGCGAAGATCCTCCGTAGTGCGGCCATTTTCCGGTGCCTGTAAAGCAAAAAATGCCTCCTAAAAACAGTGGGGAGCCATTTTGAAACCCAACAATCAGCTGTTTTCAGATCGTCATAATGCGAAGAATCGGTTCCCGAAGCAGGAAACCAATCGTTGTAAAGTGATTTTTGGCCACTGAAACATCGTTTTGCAATCGCAAAAACCTCACCGTCAAGCAGATTTGTCGTTTAACAAGGTAATCGTTAAGCGAGTCACCACTGTATTAACACTGGGGGCAGATTTAAAGTTGCAGTTGCATTGAGATTAGAATTATAGGTTTGCCATTTCTCATAAAACCCATGGATAAATATCTCTTTCTTCTCATTCACATTGAAACAGATGACGCAGCCAAAAGGAACTACAAATAAATTGTATCAGACTTTGAAGCTATAGGGAGGAAACTGAAGGACTTAGGGGCCCAGGTGGTCTTCTTGTCCATCCTACCAGTACTCAGAAGAGGAATAGAAAGGGAAAGGAAAATGCTCTGAGTGAATGACCAGCTTCCAAAGTGGTGCTGATGAGAGGGGAATGGATTCTAGGACCTTGGACTATGCTGCCTGGGAGAGGAACTGTTGGCAAGTGATGGGTTGCATCGCACTCTTATTATTTTGCAACCAGTGGAAATGCAAAAGAGAGCTGGATTGAGATAATAAATCACTGATGCAACAGCCCTTCTACTCTGTGTTTCCCCACCAGGATTCAGGCCTTAGAATCAAGATGGTTCACTTGGAAAGACCACAGCAAGGCCTCAGGCAGCAAAATATATTGAGTCAGCCCTGATATCACTGGTAGGAATCCCGCAAGTATATTTTAAAAACAGTGGGGAAAAAAGAAAAGATGCTTCCTTCCTGGGATAAGAAGTACTTTATACACAGCTAACTTGCCAAACAGTTTATGGTGCTATTTCTGACAAGGACACTGAAACTGGTTGAGAAAGACTAAAAGGAAAAATTCTTTCCTTCCTGGGATAAAAAGGAGGGTAAATTATAGGAAGCTAACATGCAGGAGTATTGTGTTGTGTTTATTTTTTTTGGGGGGGGGGCTTTAAACAGTCATCTTTTTAAAACCAGTCAGCCGATCAAAGCAGGAAAGACAACAAATCCAGACAGAATAAAATTCCTTACCAAGAGAGGACACATTCTCAGAATTTTCCATCATAACCTCCCTGTACAGAGATCTTTGGCTTGGATCCAGCAGGTCCCACTCCTCTGCTGTGAAATATATGGCCACATCCTCAAAGTCCACAGGTTCCTACAATGAAAAAAAAAACAAGCCCACATTTAGAAAAACTAATGCCACATGCAGGAAAAATACATATGCACCTGTGGGTGATTCAAAATACAAAAAATCTACTGCAAAAACATTTTTAAACAATAATGTTATATTTTAACCAAGAACCTGGGTTGGACAGGTGAGTTCCCCACTTGCAGGTGACGATAAGGAACTGAATATGCAATGTGAAGCGATATAAACCTATTACAAAATGACAGGTGTGAGTGTGGAGATGTGCTATACTAAATACTATATTTAGTATAGTATACAATAGTACATTGTATTGTACAATATATTGCTCTTCTCATTTGCCTAACTGGGGTTTTCACATTTATTTTGTGGTATCCCTTTGTTTATTAATATTTTAAGTAAAACACAAAACAAGTGGCTTTTTAAAATGCACTTCACTTTTTTCCTCACACATCATCTTTCTGTTATTTACCCTTTTTCATGAAAACTGGTACTGTATAAAACTAAATGAGCTACTTCTGACTTGTTTTCTTATCAATGAGTGAGGCGTTTTTCTTTTATAATACCAACTTTCTTCACAGGACACTTTTCCAACTGTACTTTCACTTTTCTCAGCAACCTCTCCGGCACATTTTGAAGGAACTTTTCATTTTTAGGGCAATACCTCTGCACCTCATAAATTCCATTTTTTAAAAATTATTCACAGGTAGTGTCAAAGGAGGGACGTGGTGGCGCTGTGGGTTAAACTGCAGAAGCCTCTGTGCTGCAAGGTCGAAAGACCAGCGGTTGTAAGGTCGAATCCATGCATCAGAGTGACCTCCCGTCGCTTATCCTAGCTCCTGCCAACCTAGCAGTTCGAAAACATGTAAATGCGAGTAGATAAATAGGTACCACCTCGGTGGGAAGGTAATGGCATTCCGTGTCTAGTAGCGCTGGCCACGTGAGTACAGAAACTATGGACAAATGCTGGCTCTACGGCTTGGAAACGGAGGTGAGCACCGCGCCCTAGAGTCAGACACGACTGGACTAAATGTCAAGGGGAACCTTTACCTTTACCTAGTGTCAAAGGAGACTAAACGTCAAGGGGAACCTTTACCTAGTGTCAAAGGATGCAGACCTTTGGCATACGTTTTGACCTGATGCCCCATTCTGAGGTCACCAATGGTTGACGCACAAAAGGCCATCAATATCATAAAGGACATTATTCCTGGAGTCCCGTCCCCAACTTCTTCTGGTGGCAGGGAGAATTTTGATGGACAGTCTCTTCTCTCCCAAAGCTGGATCCAGATGAAGGTATTTTGCAGGCACAAAAAATCAGATGGATATTAAGGCTCTTCAGTTTGAGGGATTGTTTTCCTATCACGAACCTACCGGTGTCTCCAGAGAGTCTCGTATCTGAGTGGCTTCCACCGCAGAGCATTTCTGTCCTTTCCCTGTCTTCCTTGAGGATGGAGGCAGAGACCACACGGTGTTCCCTGGAAAGGGGAGAAAAGCAAGGAAAAAGGGGGGCCAGTCAGGGTGGTACCTCTACTCTACCACAGGCACTCTACAGAGTAGAGGGAAAGACTTTATGAGGAAAATAAAAACAATCTTTGCATTGTTTAAGACAGAAAATACTCTATTGTTATTGTTTCAGGGGGGAACTGAAAAACTGACTGGAGTTGCAGTATAAAACATTCAGTGGACAGCAAGTTAGAGGAGGGGTCTAGGCACTACGGCTTTTGTAGGGGGCATCACTACTAGATAAGAGACAGAGACCACACTGTCCTCTGCAAAGGGGAAAAAAGAGCATGGCATCCTTATTATGGGATGTTGGTCTGTAGAGACTGTTCCTCCTTGGTAAATCTCAGTATCTATTCTATCAATCAAGCAGGAGACTAACCTAGTATTTTTTTTCCTCTTGAGTTTGAATCCTAAAGTAAGGTAAAGGTAAAGGTTCCCTTTGACATTTAGTCCAGTTGTGTCCGACTCTAGGGGGCAACGCTCATCCACGTTTCCAAGCCGTAGAGCCAGCATGTGTCCGAAGACCGTTTCCGTTGTCACGTGGCCAGCGCGACCAGACATGGAATGCCTTTTTACTTTCCCACCGAGGTGGCACCTATTTATCTACTCGCATTTGCATGCTTTCAAACTGCTAGGCTGGCAAGGAGCTGGGACAAAGTTACGGGAGCTCACTCCATTGCGTAGATTCGATCTTACGACTGCTTGGTCTTCAGACCCTGCAGCACAGAGACTTGTGCGGTTTTACCTACAGCGCCACCACGTCCCTAGAATCCTGAAGTATTACCGAACAATCTCAGTCCTGTTGCACTACGAGAAACTATTGGAAGACTATGTTTTCAAGTTGCTTATAAACTAAATATAAATGTTGGCCATTTTCAATGAGAGGGACTAAATTAATTTGGTCTAATTTGCACAAGATGTGTTTCACCTTTGTCAAAGTAAATCTTAAGTGGGGACTGTTACTCTGGCTCCTATCCTTTGGCAGCCAATGATGGGAAAGACATTGACCTCAGAGCCAAGACATCTCGGCCGGTCGCAATGTCTGATTCAGTGGGATGGAAACATGGTCTGTAACACTCTGGAAAAAAAATTGGTACTTCATTAGTTACAGGGGATTTCTTTCCTAACAGTGGGGGATGCTGCTGTAAAATGGAATTTACTTATTTATTCAGTATAGCTTGCAGGTCTCCTCTACCCCAGTAAGGGACCCAAGGTGGCTCATGTGAGCAAGTTTATTCATTTTAGTTTATTTTATTTCTACATGGAAGTTTTTCTAAATGAAGGTTGAAAAGTAAGAGGCACCATGACTTTTGTATGGGGCCTCACTGGTGTTCCAGTTCACAGAAGAAACATGACTGTCCAGCCCTGCCTCCATTCTCCTACCTGAGGCAATTCCAAGGCGGCCATTTCCATTTCCCAAGCCATCAGCCATCTGGTGCTGCTTCAGGATAACCGTTCCAGAACTGGAGGGCTAATGAGGCTGATGCTCTGCGAGGCCTCGCTCCAAAGCTGAAGGAAAGAGATAGGGAGAGACAGCGAGTTCGCCACTTTGAGAAACCAAGCTTGAGGACTGCCTTTCCGCCCCGTGACTCTCACTGTGGTCAAAAAAAAAACCATTCAGTATGCAAAGCATGCCTTTTTAAAAAAACATGAACAGATCTAGCCTCAGAAAAACAGGAAACTTTCCCCCCCTTCCAACTCCAAAAAAAGAAAAAGCAGCTGGCACAGAAGAGACACCAGATCTGTAAGAAGAATCACTCAGAAGGCTTCATCTCAACTTTCCTTGCAGGAAGCCATTTCTTCGAGGCACGCAAGAAACCGAGCCCAGAAGTGGAGGGAGGCAGCTGGAAGGTTGTATTTGAGGCACCAGATCAGGAAAAGAGACAAACACTCTGTGTGTGTGTGTGTGTGTGTGTGAGTGAGTGAGTGAGTGTGTGAGTGTGTGTGTGTGTGTGTGTGTGTGTGTGAGAGAGAGAGAGAGAGAGAGATGTGCCATTAAACCAAAGCGACAGGAACATCAGTATCCCCGTTAATGAACAAAGCACAAGGGCAGGTCCACCACGAATGAGGCACACCTTCAAACTCCCTAAGGACTTGAGTCCTTGGCAGCTGCCTCACCAGCCTAAGAGACAATTGCTCAAGCCCTGAAAACCTGCCTTTCCAAGGCATGACGCTCAAGGCGGCCTTTACATTTTGCTGCAATACTTGTGAGGGTGGAGAGGATTCAGAATGGAAAGCGTGAGATCCGTCCTTTCTTTCTGAACCCAACTTGATCAGTAGTGCCAAGTGCATTTTACTTATTTAAAATGTTTTCTAACTTCCCTTTCTCCTTAAAAAGGACCCAAGGTGGCTTACAACAATTAAAATACAGTATTTAAGTTGGTCACAATGAGTGCACAATAATAAAAGGAACGATGAATAAAAACCAAAAAAACACATAAGCAATACATTCAAAGTACTGTAGTAAGGTACAACAATCCATTTTAAAAAACCCCCACCCTGCAGCCGTTCATTCAGAGGAAGCTGGCATGAAGAGAAACTTTGGGAAAGGATAGCAAAGATGGAGCAGCCTAGCCTCCTGTGGCAGGGAGTTCCAAAGTCTGGGAGCAGCCACAGAGAAGGCCGTCTCTTGTGTCCCCATTAGACACAACTGTGAAAAGGCCTGTCCCAATCATCATAACATCCAGGCAGCCTCATAGAGGGAAATATGGTCCTTGTCATAGCTTAGATTGAAACCATTTAAGGCTTTATAGGTTAGAACCCTCATTTTCAATTCTGCTCGGGAATGGGTCAGCAGCCGGTGGAGCTGTATGTTTTGAGAATGAATTTATCTCCCCCCCCCACATCTTTTCTGCAGAATAGCAGTTTTTGAAGAATAAGAGTGTGTGGTTGTGTGTGCGTGCAATTTGCTCATAACACAGACAGGCATCTCAGCCGGCTTTGGCCTCTGCTGACAACATCTTCCCCAGGAAGTAAGAAAGCTGAAGGTGTTGCACGTGTGGGCATATCATGAAAAGACAAGATGCTCCGGAAAAGACCATAAGGCTGGGAAAACTTGACGCCAGCAGGAAAAGAGGAAGATCAAACATAAGAAGAGCTGACGGCATAAAGGAAGCCACGGCTTTGGGTTTGAAAGAGATGAAAAGGGCTCTTCGCAATATTTTGGAAATCAATCCTTCCTAAGATCGCCATAAGTCGGTGGCGATTTAATGACACATTAAGAAGAAGAGCTTGTAGGCTTTCAGAGAAACAATCGCAGACCCTCTTTTCACGAGAAATTACCCATAAGGGGAAAAAAAGCAAGATGCAAACTGTATATTTGCAAAAACCCAGGACAACAAACTGAAATCTCCCTTTAGGCTCAATCCCTCCCTCCTGGACCCCAGAACATCCTTTTACCTCCGTTTCCAATTCCCGGAGATCAGTTTCCTTCCTCTTGGTATTTCAGAAGGATCTCCCCTTTTGTGCTGCACCGCTCCTCTCCTCGTGGGCGGAGTACGTGCCTTTAAATGGGCGGAAATTGGGTTTTCCCACTTCCTATCATGTGATTGAAGCCATGCCAGACTCCTGGCAAGCAAAAGACAAGCTGGAGCAATCTCTTCCTTCGCTTTTTAAGTGGCCCCAAATGCTAATTATTCAGAGCTATTTGAAGCAAAAAGGCGACAACAACAAATTAAATGTAGACCTTGTGCAAAAAAAAGAAATGTTGATCGTACGTTGATCAGACCACTAAATGATCCACAAGATGGTAAGCTTCTGGGTCCTGCAGAAGTCTTCGTCGGGCTGGGAATTGCAGGAAGGGTGAAAGCAAAAGCCCAAAATCCTCTCTATGGGATGCGGAAGCTTCAGCATCAGCAGTATTTAAGTGGAGGAAAGGGCAACTTAAGAGCTGCCAGTCTGGGGTGTATTGGTAGAATCAGGGGAGTGTAGAAATAGTGGTCTTTCTGAGTTTTCACAATAGACTTAAAAGTGTTACCAGTCATTCCGTGAAGCCTCCACTGACTTTTGTTTCCTTTTGGAGAACGCCTTGAAACATGTAAATCCACCATATCAGGAAAGCTGAAGGTTAGATTTAGTAGGGAAAAAAATAAAGGTCAAATGAAGCCACATCTAGGGCATGATCTAATAGGAAGAGGAATGGGGGAAAATAAGAATGCTGATCGGAAAGAGATCTGATCACCAAAGATTCTGCAGCATTTCCCCGGAGTGAAGGGATGGGGTCCATTGTAGCCGGTGGGGCAGAGAGCGCAACCGTCAGTCTTGAGAGGGGCCATGTGTGACAACCTAAAGCAGACATTCACACAGGTACAT
>NW_018151809.1:94430-118088 GCF_900067755.1 Pogona vitticeps | reverse complement strand
TCCTTCAGTCTCGAGAGACTACAGCAATGTACTCTGTATGGGAGGACTTGGAACAGCGTCTAGTGTGGCTGAGGAGGCCGATTCGAGAGTGACCATCCCTTCCACACAGCCTAACCCACAGACGAAGCACTTACAGTACCTGCAATGTCACCTCTTCACCCTCAGAAGGTCTCAGATGACACACAGCCCCTGGAGCCATTTTTGCCCCATGATGCCAGTGCGGGCATTAGGAGGGGATGCCCAGTTTCCCTACAAGAACACCCTACAAATTTTGGGGGGTCAAATTCTAACCACCTTGACCGTACTTTCTGATAAGCTCTTTTCACCTGGATCTGCTGGGAGTCAGGCAGTCCCGACTGGACGTGTAATGCTGGCTCACAAGATGAACGCTAAACGCAGGAGTGGATTCATATGTTAAGCACCTTGCCCTGCACTGTGGGGCAGGCCTCCAGGGGTCTTCCTACAGAGCCCATGAACTTGCTTGGAGCACACAATACAAACAATGTTTCCAAGACCTTCTTCTCTTTGGTGGCCCCTTCAAACTACCTGGTTGTTTTCTTTGTTTTTTTTCAATGGCAAGTCGAATTTTTGCCCAGTCCAAACACCAGGAGAAGGTTGGCTTCTATAGATTAAAAGAACGTTTTTGTAAGCATTCCCCTGCAAATCAGGAGCAGTAATCACAGTTTTCATTTGTGAGACCCAAGCACATCCATGGTCTGCCCTGTAATATCCGCAAGCAGCTTTTTTTTTTTCTTATCTTGGACTTTTATATTGGGGAAATAAGATGACAGAGATTAGTATTAAGGAATAAGGCAAACCTTAACAGCAATGCTTACAGCCTACTTCTTTCTAATGGTGGCAGAGACGAGGATGATAATCATCTTAAAACTGCAGAGCTGGAAGGGACCCTATGGATCATTATGTGCAGCCCCTGTGAACGAGAAACTGCAGAGCTGGGACCCTATGGATCATTATGTGAATGAGGCATAGTGGGCAATTGAACTCCCAACTTCTGGCTCTCCAGCTAAAGGCCTAAACCACTGAGATACCCAACATTCTATTGTCTAGGCTAGTTGGGTCATTATTCTTGTGTAATTGTAAGTAAGGACTAGCTTCCTAGAACAATCTTGACAATAGCAGAACACAAATTTTTGTTTCCTGTACCTTAATATTGTTATCTGAAAACTTAAAGAGAGGTGGCCATCTTCATTTTATAAAGTTATTTATATCAATGAAGTAGAAACCATAACAAAGGCATTTCTTATTCTCATGACTAGACATGGGAGCTCCGCAATCATATCCCAGGGCATATGGATACAGTGAATTAATCCGTATTGTAACGGTGACTGCAGGTCGAAAAGTCTGTAGGTCGAGTCTCCATTGACCTACAATGCATTTAAAACCGATTAATCCTGTAACCGGCTGTTTTTGTTCCATTTTTGTTCCATTTTGTGTTTTTTTTTTTTTCTGGTCTGTAGGTCGATTCTCTGGCTGCAAGTTGAACCTAAATTTTGCAGCCAGAGAAGTCTGTAACTCAAAAAGTCTGTAAGTCGCGCCGTCTGTAAGTCAAGGGTCCACTGTATGAAGTTCTGCACCACATGTGTCATGGTGGTCCATTCCTGCCCCCCTGCACCAGCCCCATCCACTCACCAGCTTCTTCACAGTATGCGCGTCCAACGGTGGCAATATTGCACTAATCATGAATTATGTCTCCAGTGAGGTGGTGGGAAGATAGGTTTTCCCACTCAGCTGCTGAGCCGTTGGGGCAGCGCAAGCGGGATTATGTCCGCAATTGGTGCAATGTCACCACTGTTGGAAACGTGCATTACGAGGAGCCAGGTGAGTGGCCTGGGCTAGTTTTGGGGGGCAGAAATAGACCACAGTGGCACCTATGGTGCTGGACTTCATATCTGCATTCCCCCAGGATATGAATATGAAGCTCCTATATCTACTTTTAACACCTGCATGTTTTTTTTTCTAATGGCGAAGTGTGTGATGTTTCAGCAGGAGTGTACTGAGAGCAAAGCATTTCCCACATTCCTGGCACTGGTATGGTTTCTCTCCTGTGTGGATACTTTGATGGTACAAAAGGGATGAAGACTGAGCAAACTGTTTCCCACATTCCTGGCATTTGTAAGGTTTCTCTCCCGTGTGGATTCTCTGATGCTGCATAAGGTCTGCCTTGCGGGCAAAATATTTCCCACAATCCTTGCATTTGAATGGTTTTTCTCCTGTGTGGGTTCTTTGATGTTTCATAAGTTGTGCCTTGCAAACAAAACATTTCCCACAATCCTGGCATTTGTAGGGTTTCTCTCCTGTGTGGATTCTCTGATGCATGACGAGGACTTCTTTGCGGGAGAAGCACTTCCTGCACTCCTGGCATTGGAAGGGTTTATCTCCTGTGTGGATTCTTTGATGTTTCATAAGGTCTACCTTGCTAGCAAAGCATCTTCCACATTCCTGACATTGGTACGGTTTGTCTCCTGTGTGAACCCTCTGATGTACAAACAGTTGTGAACTCCAAGCAAAGTATTTTCCACATTCCTGGCACTGAAATGGTTTCTCTCCTGTGTGGACTCTCTGGTGGGGTGCAAGGCAGGATTTCTGAGCAAAACATTTCCCACATTCCTGGCATTGGAATCGCTTCTCTTTTGTGTGGATATTCTCATGGCGCATGAGGGTAGATTTCAGAGGAAAACATTTCCCACATTCCTCACATTTAAATGGTTTCTCCCCTGTGTGGAAGCTCTGGTGGCTCTGAAACTGTGAACTAAAAGCAAAAGATTTCCCACATTCCTCGCATTTGTATGGTTTCTCTCCTGTGTGGACTCTCTGATGCACAAAAAGCGGTGAACTCTGAGCAAAGCATTTCCCACACTCCTGGCATTTGTAGGGTTTCTCTCCTGTGTGGACTCTCTGGTGCGTCGCAAGTAAATATTTCTCAGCATATGTAGGGTTTCTCTCCTGTGTGGACTCTCTGGTGTGTCGCCAGTAAATATTTCTCGGCATAACACTTCCCGCACTCTTGGCATTTGTGTGGTTTCTCCCCTGTGTGGACTTTCTGGTGTGCCACAAGGACCGATTTCTGAGCATAACATTTCCCACATTCCTGGCATCTGAAGGGCTTCTCCCCTGTATGCATCACTCTCTCCTGTGTGGACTCTCTGGTGTGTCGCCAGTAAATATTTCTCGGCATAACACTTCCCGCACTCTTGGCATTTGTGTGGTTTCTCCCCTGTGTGGACTTTCTGGTGTGCCACAAGGACCGATTTCTGAGCATAACATTTCCCACATTCCTGGCATCTGAAGGGCTTCTCCCCTGTATGCATCACTTCATGGCTCAAAAGTTGTGAACTGGAAGCAAAACGTTTTCCACACTTCAAGCATCTGTAAAGTTTCTCTGCATGGACTTTCTGATGTTTCACAAGGTGTGAATTCCAAGCAAATGTTTTCCCACACTCCATACATTTATACGGTTTCTCTCCAAGGTAGACACTTTGGTGGCTCACAAGGGATAAATTACCAGCCAGACATTTTTCAGATTCTTCACATCTAATGTCAACCATCTTGTGAAGTACAAGCTCCATCTTTTGATCAAACTCTTTTTTGCATACTCTGTGTATGAAAGACGCCTTTTCTTCTCTATGGATGTCCTGGTGCCTGGAAGTGTCTAACTTTTGGATATAACATGTCTCACGGTTTGGATGTATACATATTTCTCTCCAAATATCTGCTTGGAAGGAAGAACCATCACAGATGAAGCTGAATCCTATGTATGAGAAACAAGGAGGAGAGAAAAAAAAAGAACAGTTGTAATGAATGTGAGATAAAATAAACAAAAAGAAAGGATGTTTTTTTCTGCATGGGTGCCTGGCATCCTAAACTTGAGAATTCAGAAGAAATGACTGAAGAGGTTTCTTTTTTGTTAGCGAGTTTAAAACACTAAACTGGCTACATTGACATTGAGGCAGATGAAGCTGGATCCTATGCGTGAGAGAGAGGAGTAAGAGAACTAAATAGTTTTAAAGATTCTGAAATAAAATAAACCTCAGGGGGAAAAAAACATATAACTTTTCCTCATAGGAGCCTGGCACTCCAAGCTTGAAGTTCACCAGAAACAGGCTGGATATCAAGTTGAGCAAACTATACCTTCTATAGTAACATTGAGGGCAGACTCTAAAGTTGCAGTTGTACTGAGTTTAGAATTACAGGATTGCATTAATATGGGATGATACCTTGATGTACCCTCAGATTACCATCAAAACTATAGGATTCCATGAACCAAGAATGGAGAATCCTTAATCATACATTTTATGAAGCTCCTCCCAGCCAGAGATGTAAATTCTCTGGATATACGGAAAGCAAGCAAAGATATTTCCCCCTGTTATTTTCCTGAAAAAACACCCAAAAACCAGAATTTCGGGGGGGAGGGATTAATACATACAGTACATATTATGATCCAACCTGAACTCATGCTCTTGATGAACCAACATAAAAGCCTTCATTCATAACTTAGTTAGCATATCAAACTGAACTACTGTATAATGAAATTTAGCAATGTAAAAAGCTTTAGTACTATACTAGCAGGATTGTAGATCTCCTGTGTATTGAGGAGAGAGACAAATTCTTCCACCCTTTTCTTCCTATCTTGGATTTGAGAATCATCTCTGTATACATTATGCAGAGGTACTACCAGTCTCTAATTCTGTACAGTTTATTATATAAATCCTGTATATTCTATACCAGTGATGGCGAGCCTATAGCATGTGTGCCACAGCTGGCACACAGAGCCCTCTCTGTGGGCATGCAAGGCATAAATTGCCATCGAGAAATACTTACCCGTCCTCCGACCCCGGATTTTGGCACTCCCCTCTGCTGCTGCAGTGGTCCAGCAGAAGGGTGCAATGGCGACCATTGCCAGTTTAACCCACTGGGGGATTGGAGGACCAGTAAATATTTCTTTAATACCTCCCATAGGGAAAAAAACACAAGCATTTAACCCTTGCAGTGCAGGAGTAGTTGTTTTTTCTAAGCTAAAACCTCAGCATTCGGGTTTTAATTGGAGTATTGGCACTTTTGAAATAAATAAGTTGATTTTGGGCACTCGGGCTCAAAAAGGTTCACCATCACTGGTCTATACATAATGGCTGGAATCCTGCTGGTGTAAGTTCTACATTATTTAATGTAGCTAATAGCAATTCACTGATAAAGTAGCAGAATGCATCATAGTTGTGCAATTGCATGCGAGAGCAGGCCATCAATTAGCCATGAATATCTGCTGCATGAGGGACGTGGTGGCGCTGCGGGCTAAACCGCAGAAGCCTGTGCTGCAGGGTCAGAAGACCAAGCAGTTGTAAGATCGAATCCACGTGACGGAGTGAGCACCCGTCGCTTGTCCCAGCTCCCGCCAACCTAGCGGTTTGAAAGCATGCAAATGCAAGTAGATAAATAGGGACCACCTCGGTGGGAAGGTAACAGCGTTCCGTGTCTAAGTCGCACTGGCCATGTGACCACGGAAGATTGTCTTCGGACAAATGCTGGCTCTATGGCTTATTATTTAATGTAGCTAATAGCAATTCACTAATAAAGTACCAGAATGCATCTAAGTTGTGCAATTGCATGCAAGAGCAAGCCATCAATTAGCCATGAATTCCTGCCGCATGTGATAGAAAACTTAAATAAATAGCAACAGAGTTTGGCTCTTCTATATAAACTCATTCAGTAAATTGTCTTACCTACTACACTCAGTGCAGGTTCTAGGGTTCTGAGTCAGTAAAACCTTGGCACATAAAAGAATTTCAATCATTCTAAAACAAAACATACTTGAGTTCCTTCCCCTGCAATGTCTAACATTTCTAGTTTTTCACTAGGAAAATGGAAATTTTGCCTGGAGAAAAGTGGGTGGGTGAGTGAGAAGCAGTTATTCCCTTAACATCATCATCCCCCTGCCACCCCATGCCTTCATACCTCTATTCCCAGTTTAGGTGAAACACTTACCTGCATGACTGTGTCCTTCCTAATTCTTCAAGATCTAAACCTTGTTACAAAAAACTATGTCTGCAGAACGTTAATGTGGCAGGTTGTCCTTCACATGACTGGTTGTGTGACTACCATGTATCTGATTTTGCAACCAGTGGGTGTGCCGGAGAACGCTAGACAGAGAGAGAAAATAACTCACACACTTCCCTCCTACTCTGTGTTTCCAGAAGAGGATTCTAGCCTTAGAATCAATGAGAATCACCAGGAAAGTCTGCAGCTAGGCCTCAGGCTGCAAAAGATATTGAGTCAGCACTGAAGTGGTGGGTGAGGATCTCACAGGTGTGTAAAAAATAGTGAAAAGTAACGTCTTAGACTTTCAATGTCTAAGAAGGAGATAGTACTTCATAGGCAGCTAATTGAGCAGGATGCTCCAGGTGAGTGAAAAAGACAAAAAAGATAAAATTTGCTTCCTTCCTGGGATAGGAAAGAAGGCGTAAATTATAGAACACGCAAGAGTATTATGGTGGTTATGTGGGCCTTTAAAAAGTCATCTTTTGTTATCATGCAGCCAATCTACTGTAAGTAAGGAGGACAAGAAGACAGAAGCACCTTCCTTACCAAGAGAGGACACATTCTCATAATTTTCCGTCATAACCTCCCTGTACAGAGATCTCTGGTTCGGATCCAGAAGGTCCCACTCCTCTGCTGTGAAAAATATGGCCACATCTTCAAAGTCCACAGAATCCTGCAATGAAAAAAAAAACAAGCCCTCTTCAAAAAGACTAATCCAATATGCAGAAATAATATGTATGTGCCTGTGGTGATTCAAAATATAGTACTAAAATCTATTGCAGAAATTTAAATAAAAACAAGAATGTTGTGTTTTAATGAAGAACCAGGGTTGGATGGGTGAGTTCCCCACTTGCAGGTGGTGATGAGAAACTCTGGACATAAGTGATATAAATCTATTAAAAAATGACGGTGGTGGTTGTGGAGATGTGAACATTACTCTGTTGTGAGCATTACTCTGTTGTGTCCATTACTCTGTTGTGAGCAGCACTGGTGTTTAGTGCAAAACGACACAGAATGTCAGCAGAGGTTTTGAACTGATGCCACATTCTGAGGTCACCAACGGCTGAACTCTCTGAGGCACAAACAGTAGTGAACTCCGAGCAAAGCATTTCCCACATTCCTGGCATTGGAATGGCTTCTCTCCTGTGTGAACCACAAATATCAATTTGAACTAAAGACATGTTTTCTGGATTCTCTTCCCAACAACGTCTGCTGGCAAGACGTAATCCAGATAACAGTGTTTTGTGCGTGCAGAAATTCAAATGGACATTAATGCTTTTCGGTTTGGTGGATCCAAACAGCTTTGGAAACCTACCAATAGCTTCCAAGAGTCTCCGACCCGAGTTGCTTCCATTGCAGACCATTTCTGTCCTTTTCTCACCTTCTTTGTGGAGGGAGAAAGAGACCACACAGTATCCCCTGGAAAGGAGAGAAAAGCAAGACAGAAGGGGAAGGAATCAGGATGGCAGCTCTTCTTTATTACAGATACTCTCTAGCATGGAGCTAAAGACTTCATGTTTATGAAAGAAAATTGTTCTTTGTTTTAAGAGAACAAAATCTTATACTGGATTAATTTGAGAGAAAAACTGATGGGATTTGCAGTATAAAGCATTCAGTAGACAGCAGGTTAGAGCAGGGGGCTATGGCATTATTTCTGGATGGAGACAGAGCCCATAATATGTGTTCTGCAAAGGGGAAAAGAGCAAGGCATCTCTATTACGAGGGTTCGGTCTATGTAGCCTGCTCCCCACTGGCAGGTCTCTGCATCTAATTTATCTGTCAAGCAGGAGACCAATCCAATCATCAAAATGGACACACCAATTGGGTGCTCAGTCACTCTCTTTCAACACACTTTCCACAGCGTGTCTAAGAGTCACAAAGAGTTTCTGGCTCAGTTACAAAATATTGCCCGATTCATGACATCCAGCACTTGTTTTATTTATTTTTTGGAAAATATCTATACTCTGTCTTTCTCCTGAAAGAACCCAATTACACTGTAGGCAAATCCACTCCATTCTTGTGTGGCCTAAGATTTCGTACTGTAGCGTTCACCCTTGTTATGCAATACGTTATGCATTTTTCATGAGTCATATGCAAATATGGTTAAGAGGTGGGGCCGAAAGGGATGTTAAAAGGCGGAGGGAGCCTGAGAGGAGAGCAGTTGGAGTCTGTGTTAGGCATCAGGGAGAGAAGGATACTTTGGGGTCTGAGGAGTGATTAGTCTGAGTGTAAATTGTGATAATAACTATAGAAGGTTGATGAAACTTGAAGATTGTCCTTATGAATTGTTCCAGAAATCCACTGTAGTCAATAAACCTGTTCTATTAAAAAGTGAGTACTGAATGGCCCTTCATCTTTTCTAAGTAAAGTATGTAGATAAGGAAATCAACTGGTGGCAGCGTGTCAAGGGGTGTTTTGGTCTGCCTTTGGGGAGACAAATGGGCTACGAGGGCAAATGCCACACCCACCCTCACCAAATTCTCAGCCGCCCTTAATGATGACACGAGATTGCAAACTGAAGAGGTTCAGAGGATAGATCCGACCATAGTTCATGCGATTCAGATGTCATGCATTGCTTTTCATAGAGAACATGCTAGTTCATTTTCCGGCAGGTCTTCTACTTCAAAGAATCCGGAACTCAGGAGAGCTGCAGTCAGTTACAGTGGACAAGACAATAAGGTGGAAGAGCACAAGCGTCTGATTCAGTGTGAGGTATACATATCCCATAACATTCGCGGTCACTTCATTTGTTACAGTTTGTTTGTTTTTCCTTGGTGAGGTTGGGGGAGGCTACTGTGAGATTTTCTTCTTCACATGATCATTTGACTGGACATATTAATTTTATTTATATTTTAATTTTTTTCCCTTAA
Organism: Pogona vitticeps; assembly: GCF_900067755.1. Lineage (NCBI taxonomy): Eukaryota > Metazoa > Chordata > Lepidosauria > Squamata > Agamidae > Pogona > Pogona vitticeps. Next base: position 109,167 of record NW_018151809.1, on the reverse strand, counting down.
CATTCAGAACAACCAATCATTACATTGTATCCTACCAGCACTGGAGATGGAGGGGCTACTATAGAAAATATTCATTCATTCATTCATTCATTCATTCATTCATTCATTCATTCATTCATTCATTCATTCATTCATTCAGTGTAGTTTGTAGGTTGACTGGACATATTAATTTTATTTATATTTTAATTTTTTTCCCTTAACATTCAGAACAACCAATCATTACATTGTATCCTACCAGCACTGGAGATGGAGGGGCTACTATAGAAAATATTCATTCATTCATTCATTCATTCATTCATTCATTCATTCATTCATTCATTCATTCATTCATTCATTCAGTGTAGTTTGTAGGTCACCTTTGTCCCAGACCCAGTGAAGGGATTTTGGCTCATGTTAGCAGGTTATTTCATTGGGTGGGTATTTCTTCATTTTAATTCATTTTATTTACACCTCAAACTTCTAAATAAAGGACTGAAAGACACTAGGCACCATGACTTCTATAGGGGAAAGAACTTCTGTTCCACCTCATAGAAGTAACATCTTTGCCCAGCCCTGCCTCCGTCCTCCTACCTGAGGCAATTCCAAGGCAGCCATTTCTGTTTTCCAAGCATTCGGCCATCCGGTGACGAGAGCGGCTGCCGCTGGGTTGTTGTAATCGTTCCACAACTGGAGGGCCAACGAGGCGGATGCTTTGTGGGGACTCAATCCAAGGCTGAAGGGAAAGGAGAGAAAGCATGTGAGTTTAGGAAAGCAACTTTGAGGACTGCCTTTCCATCTCATGAGTCTCAAGGTGTCTAAAGATATGTAGAACCTTCATTTAAACATTTATAAACATATCCACCCTCGGAATAGCAGCCACCTCATCCCACCCTCCACAAAAAAATGAGGCAGGCAGCCCAGAAGAGACACCAGATCTGTGAAGAGTCCGGCAGATCCTTCATCCCAACCCTGTTCTTCAGCAACCATTACTTTAATCGTAAAGGAAAGTGAGCCCAGATGTGGAGGTAAGCAACGGGGGTATATCTCTGAAGTACCAGACCAACAAAGCTGTGTCATGTCCCTATTTCTGATCCACTACATTACAACACACTGGATAGCTCTTAAATAAGGATATACAGCTTAAAAGGGCAGTTTTTGTCGAACAGAAATTTCAGGTGTTTCAGTTGGTGAACAAAGCACAAGGGCACACCTTTAATTTTACCAGGACTCAACTGCCTGGGAGTTGCAAGTGGTTTAAACTCTCTTTGCTGACTAAACATTGTGATATTTCATAATGGGTCTCTCTAGGGGTAACATCTGCCACCTCGACGTCAGGTCACAAGCATAGGAAATAATTATTCAGGCCCTGAAAATCTGTCTTTCCAACAAATGATATGACCCTGAGGTGGCCTTTAAATTTGCTGGGATACTGGGCTGATGAGTGGTGGAGAGAATTCAAAAGGGACAACATGAGACCCATTCATTCCTTCTGAACCCAACTCAGTTTTTCAGTTTTGAAGGCTGTGCCAAAAACATCTTTTGAGAATGAATTTAACCTCTCCCCCCACACACAGATGACCAAGAAAAGTTAGTTCTTTGAAGCGAGGGGGTGTGTGATTTGCTTTTGACATGGAGCTGAGCCTTTCATCTCTGCCAACATCATCTTCGTGAGAAAATTAAAAAGTGGAGACTGTTGCATTTTAGGTACTTCCATCGTGTAAAAAGACAAGACTCCCTGGGAGAAGGACAGATTAAGGCTGGGAAAAGGTCACGCTAGCAGGAAAAGAGGGCAACCAAGAATGAACTGACTGCATCAAGGAAACCTTGACTTTTCCAGCCATGAGTTGGGCTGCTCAGGATGAGACATTTCTGAAACCAGTCGCCATAGGCCTGAGACAACTTAGTGGCACATTAAAAATATCATCATCAACAATCACTTGTAGGTTTTGAGAAAAGGACTGCGCAGAACTTCTTTTCACTAGAAATGGCCCGTGAGACAGAAAAAAAAAGTAACGTGCAAACTGTATATTTGCAAAAATCCAAGGCGAGAAAAATAAAATCTGCCTGCAGGCTCAAGTTTATTTATTTTTACTTTATTTATTTATTATTCGATTTATACCTTACCCCTCTAGACAGAATCTACTCGGGGTGGCTTACAAAGAAGAATAAAACATTACAAAATACAATCAAATAAAAACCATCAGTATATATAAATCAATGATGTAATTATATCAACAAATTAGAAGATCAAGATGGGAAAAAAACTATAAAGAAAAAAAGAATCAGGTGTTTCTTTTTGCCCCCCCCTCTCCTCTCCTCCTTCTCTTCTCTCCTTTCCTCCCTTGCCCTCCTGGACCCTAAAATTCCCCCTCGTTCTCTCCTTTTTACCTCCGCCTCCAATTCCCGGAGATCAGCTTCCTCCCTTTTGGTATTTTGGAAGGGCCCCCCTTTTGTGCTGCACTGCTCCTCTCCTGGGGGGGGGGACGGGGACTGACGTGCTTTTAAATCTGAGGAAATTGGGGTTTCCACTTCCCATCATGTGATTGAAGCCATGCCAGACTCCTGGCAAGAAAAACCCCCCACCCCACCACCACCACAAACTCATCCAATGTACGTTTTTCCTCGCTTTCAGTGCCCCCCCCAACGGTGATTATTCCTGGAATATTCCGACGTGTTTGGAACAAAGATGCAATGGCAACAAACTACATATATAGGCTTTGTGCAAAAATGCAGAAACAAGTGTTGATCATTCCTGGATCGAATCACTCAATAATAATCGGCAAGCTTTTGGGTCCCGCAGCCGCCTTTGTCAGGGGAAAGACACCCTTTGCGTGTTGAAATGCCCATCCTCGATGCTGCTTTCTTTTGTGCCTGGGATTTAAAATGGACATTTGTTTCCCTCCGCCGCCCCCCTTTCCTCCCGCATGTGAGAAGGTTGGGAACGCAGCGAAATTCCAAGTTTCTCCATCCGTTAAGGTTGCAGGCGAGATGGGATGGTGGGAAGGAAGGGAGGAAGGAAGCAAGCCTGGGCTGAGGTAGCGCTCCATTCCCCATCGCTGACAACCTCTGCTCTCTCGGAAGGAAGGAAGGAAGGAAGGAAGCAAGCAAGCAAGCAAGCAAGCCAGCCTGGGCTGAGGTAGCGCTCCATTCCTCATCGCTGACAACCTCTGCTCTTTTTTTTTTCTGTCTCTGCCTTTTCCGGTAGCCAACAGTCCCCAGGTCTCCTAAGGAGCAAATTTAGGTTTTTGTTCTGGCATGAGGCACTTCCCTCTTCATGGCACTGCTGATTTTGAACAGCCTGCCTTCAACAACCTTGACAGAGTCCCAAGTGGCATCTCTCTGCCACCATCAGCAATCTGACAGGTCCCCCCCAGCCCAACTCATTGACAAAATGCCTACTATTATCTGCACAGAGGGTCTCCACCCAAAATGGATAACAGACATTTGTATCCCATGGTGACACAGTCATCCTTGTTTGGGACCTCTGAGCATTCCTTTGGGCCAATTGTACCATTAGTTAAAGCGAGGCTCTCATGGGGCACGTTTGGACAAATGGATCTAGTGTGGTAAGGCTCGCATCCTTCATGTGGCTGGGTACCAGGCATCCCTAAGGTCCCAGGTACTGTGTCTTTGTCATTGCATGCTGCCAAATCGTTCCTTAACATGTTGTTGTTTAGTTGTGTCCAGCTCTTCGTGACCCTGTGGACCAGAACACGCCAAGCCCTCCTGTCTTCCACTGCCTCCCGGAGTTGGGTCAAGTTTCTTAACATAGGGTGCCCCTATGAATTAATGTCCCCCAAAAGGGCATCTCATTAGCTATGATCAGTTATTTCAAGCAAAAGGCCATGCCTTTTCTTATGGTGTCACTCCATCTTCATCTTCTCCTGCTAACAAGCATTCCTGTTTTTTCTTGCAAGATTTCTCGCAAGAGGTCCAAAATAGAACAACCCCAGTTTCTTTTTTAGGGAATGTTCAGGCTGGAATTTAACCTTGAACCTATTTGTTTGCTTTCCAATGGTCCTCTTAGTCTGGATTTGGCAAACCAAGGCGAAGTGTAGCCCAGCAGTGTATGACATTGTACTGCCTCCTTTCTGATCCTGAAAGACAGCCTTAGCTTCACAATTCCTGACTTTGTAACACTTGAGCTAACATGAAACAGTCACAACCCGAATCTTCAACTGGAAAGAGTTTTCCCATCATTGAATCTTCCTGGTTTCTGAAGCCGAAGTTGCTCACCATATTGTTGGGAACTTTGGCAAGCGGTACTCCCTTTTGTCTTCTTACAACCTCTCCATCAGCATACTTAGCTGTAGGCCTCTAACTTCCAAGAGATGCAGGTAGATATGTTTAATAACTGGAAGAAGACAAAATCATAACAATAGGGTTCCACTCCTATTGGGTATTGGTCAAAGTTATAGACATCCAGCATTTGCATCACCCATACTTCTGATATAAGAAACATGCCACACTTCTGATATACAGTGGTGCCTCGCTAGACGATGATAATCCGTTCCACTGAAATTGCTGTTTAGCGAAATCGTCTAGCAAAAAGTATTTCCCCATTGGAATGCATTGAAACCTATTTAATGCATTCCAGTGGGGAAGAATCTTTGTCTAGCGAAGATCAGCCATAGGAAAGCCGCTTTGCAAACCGCTGATCAGCTGTTTGAATCACTGTCTTGCGAAGCTTAGGTCCCTAAAACACCCATTTTGCGAGCACAGAGGGAGCTGTCAAAATCGTCTAGCGAAAATTGGTTTGTGAAGCAAGGACCAAACATTGTCCAGCGAAATTCCCCCATAGGAACCACTGTTTTGCGAATCGCTATAGCGATCGCAAAAAGTCAATGTCTAGCGAAAAAACTGTCATGTGGTGTAACTGTCTAGCAAGGCACCACTGTACAGGAAAAAAGTTTATTTAAAAAAAAACAATCCCAAGGGATTTCTAACCATGATCTTGACAGGCTACTGTTGTTCTGTCTAGCACTTGTAGTTCTCCCTGTTTCCTTTCTCTCCCAAACCTTCCATTCGAAGCAGTAGCACCTATGCAGCATCTCTTGTGATAAAAACCATCGTCCTCCAGGCATCCTCAGACAGGGAATTAAACCTGCACAGCTGTTGTATCCATACTGGGTCCAAAACATGAATGGATCAGAATCCTGAACCGCAACTGTTGTCATGGAAAACTGTGCACACATTAAGAGGGCCAGGAGCGTGATACTCTTCTCTGCTAAGTCCATATTTCATCCTATGATGTATCTTTCACCATTTAGAATGCATTTGGTGTGTGAGAAGGGATGTTCCTGTTTAAAATGCTGAATGCATGATAATCATTGGCAAGTAAGATGCCTATATTGTTTGAACTGATACGTACAACCGGAATAATTCAAAGCACAAACCCCAGCTTCCCATTGCTGCCTGTTTGCTTTTTTCGCTGAGCCCTGGGTGTGTCTGATCTGTAGCGATGCCCAATTTAAAACAATACAAATATGAAAAACTGCAAACCTCAACAGAAGCACATCTGCCACGCGATCAGCTATGGGTCACATCTTACCCTTTCGTGGCTCAGCCACGGAGGAGCAGTTTTAAGACTTCTTTTTCTTGAGCAAGTATTGCAGGGGACCTGAAAGATACCTCACCAATAAAATGGCCCAAAGCTGTGCTGAACTTTATTAAAAGTTCTATTAAAGATCAAGAGTTCGAACCTCGGCAAAGGACATGGATTCCTAATGTAAAACTACATATGCACCAAATGAAGAAAGTGATTAGTATTACTGACCAAATAGGGATCAGTGCACAAGTGCCCCGAAGGTGCAGGAGCATAAACAGGAGGAGATAAAAGCTGAATTGATTCTTTCAACAAAATCTGAAAATAATAGAAACCCTTCCTACAGACCATGGGACATATAATACAAATATTGTTTCCAAGACCTTCTCTCAGGCGGCTTCTCTAAACTACTACCCAGCGGTTTGTTTGTTTAATGGCAAGGCAAACTTTTGCCCAGTTCAAGGATCAGGACTGAGTTGAAAAAATTATTTTCCAAGTACCACCTGCAAATCAGGAGCAGTAATTGCAACTTTCATTTGTGAGACTCAAGTACATTCATGGGCTACATTGAAACTGCAACCAGCTCTTCTTCGTACATTGGACTCTAACATTTCCCCATGTTAGATTATGGAGATCGGCTTTAAAGACTGATGCAAACCTTAACAGCAGTGCTTACAGTCTAGGCTAAACTGGTCATTATTCCTATATACAGTGGTGCCTCGCTTAGCGATCGCTCCGTTGAGCGACGAAATCGCTTAGCGCCGGAGTTTTTGCGATCGCAAAAGCGATCACTTTGCGATAGTCCCTATGGGGAAATTTTGCTTTACGATGATCGCAGGGAAGCGATCATCGCAAAGCCCCCATTTTCGCACAGCTGATCGGCAGTTTCAAAATGGCCGCCAGGAAAACAAAATGGCCGCCCACTGTTTTTCCTCGCTTAAGAGGCAGCGAAAATAGCGGCGCTATGGAGGATTTTCGCTTTAAGGTGAGTTTTTAAGCCCATAGGAACACATTAATCACGTTTTAATGCGTTTCTATGGGCGTTTTAATATCGCTTAGCAATGAAATCACTTAGCAACGTTTTTTCCGGAACGGATTAACGTCACTAAGCGAGGCACCACTGTAACTGTGAAGAACAGGGTTCTAGGATGATTCTGAGAATGCAGATAAAACTGTTGACACGTTTTTGCTACATCTTATAGTTATTTTAAAAGTCAAGAGATGTACAGTACTCATTTTCATTTTTAAAAAGATCTTTATATCAATGAAGAAGAAATCAGAAACAAGCCATTGCCCACACTCATGGTATTTATATGGTTCCTCTAAGGGGGAATTGTGAGACGTTTCTGAATGAGTGTACTGCGAACAAAGTATTTTACACATTCTTAGCACTTGTATGGTTTACTTCCTGTGTGGACTCTCTGGTGGTTCAGCAGGGAGGCTCTAGAAGTGTAACATTTTACACACTCTTGGCACTTGTATGGTTTCTCCCCTGTGTGGACTCTCTGGTGGTTCACAAGGATGGATCTAGAAGTATAACATTTCCCACACTCCTGGCATTGGAAAGGTTTCTCTCCCCGTGGACTCTCTGGTGTGTCACAAAACTAGCTTTCTGAGCAAATAATTCCCCACAGTCCGGGCATTTAAATCGCTTTTCTTCTATGTGGATGTCTCTGTGTCTCACAAGACTTGATTTGAGAGGAAAACATTTTCCACATTCCTGGCATTTGTATGGTTTCTCCCCTGTGTGCAAGCTTTGGTGTCTCAGAAACTGTGAATTGAAATTAAAGCACTTCCCACACTGCACACATTTGTATGGTTTCTCTCCTGTGTGGACTCTTTGATGCAAAAAGAGTGCTGAACTCCGACCAAAGCATTTTCCACACTCCTGGCATCTGTATGGTTTCTCTCCTGTGTAGACTCTCTGGTGGTTCACAAGGGAGGACCTGGAAGTATAACATTTCCCACATTCCTGGCACTTGTATGGTTTCTCTCCTGTGTGGACTCTCTGATGTGTCAGAAGGGAGTATTTCTGAGCAAAAGATTTCCCACATTCCTGGCACTTGTATGGTTTCTCTCCTGTGTGGACTCTCTGGTGATTCAAGAGGGAGGATCTGGAAATATAAGATTTCCCACACTCCTGGCATTGAAACGGTTTCTCTCCTGTGTGGACTCTCTGGTGAGTAATGAAGTTGCTCTTCTGAGCAAAACATTCACCACATTCCTGGCATTTGAATCTCTTTTCTTCTGTGTGGATGTCTTTGTGTCTATCGAGACTGGATTTGAAAGGAAAACATTTCCCACATTCCTGGCATTTGTATGGTTTCTCCCCTGTGTGCAAGCTTTGGTGTCTCAGAAACTGTGAATTGAAAGTAAAGCACTTCCCACACTCCTTGCATTTGTATGGTTTCTCTCCTGTATGGACTCTCTGATGCACAAAAAGTACTGAACTCTGAGCAAAGCACTTCCCACACTCCTGGCAACAATATGGTTTCTCTCCTGTGTGAACTCTTTTGTGTTTCACAAGTGTGGATTTCAGAGGAAAACATTTCCCACATTCCTGGCATTTGTATGGTTTCTCCCCTGTGTGGAAACTTTGGTGGCTCAGGAACTGTGAATTGAAGGCAAAGCATTTCCCACAATCCTCACATTTGTATGGTTTCTCTCCTGTATGGACTCTTTGATGCAAAAAAAGCGCTGAACTCCGACCGAAGCAATTCCCACACTCCTGACATCTATAGGGTTTCTCTCCTGTGTGGCCTCTCTGGTGTATCACAAGTAAATATTTTTGAGCAAAACATTTTTCACACTCCTGGCATTTGTACGGTTTCCCTCCAGTGTGGACTTTCTGATGTCCCACAAGGATGGATTTCCGAGCATAACATTTCCCACATTCTAGGCATTTGAAGGGTTTCTCCGCTGTATGGACAATCTGATGGCTCAAAAGCTGTGAACTGGAAGCAAAACGTTTTCCACAATGCTGGCATCTGAATAGTCTCTCTCTGTGAACCCTCTGATGGATCACAAGGTGTGATTTCCAAGGAAAAGATTTCCCACATTCATTACATTTGTATGGTTTCTCTCCTGTGGAGACACTGTGGTGGTTCAAAAGGTATGAATTACCAGCCAAACATTTCCCAGATTCTTCCTGTCTCCTGTGAAGCATAAGTTCCCTCTCCTCTGCCAGCTCTTTTCCACACACATTGTATTTATAAAATGTCTTCTTTTTTGCTTCGGTCTCCTGCTCTCTGGCAAGGTTCCATTTATGAGTATAGTTCTGTCCACCCTTGGCACATGCGCTTGTTTTTCTCCATGTACATTCTGGAAAGGAAGAACAATCAGAGATGAAGCTGGATATTACACATGAGAGAGAAGGAGGAAGGGCACTACACTGGTGCCCCACATAGCGACGATGATCCGTGCAGCAAAAATCGCTGCAAAGCGATTTCGTCGCTATGCGAGTTTAAAAAGCCCATAGGAATGCATTGAAACCCCCTCAATGTGTTCCTATGGGCTTAAAACTCACCTTAATGCGAAAATCTTCCATACGGCCGCCATTTTCGCTGCCCAGTAAGCGAGGAATCGGCGCGAAAACACAGAGGGCGGCCATTTTGTCTACCCGGTGGCCATTTTGGAACCGCCAATCAGCTGTTAAAAATCATCGCTTTGCGATGATCGGTAAGCGAAACAGGGTACCGATCATCGCAAAGCGATTTTTCCCCATAGGGAACATTGCAATGTGATCGCAAAAACGATCACAAAAAATCGTTGCTTTTGCGGTCTTGTCGTTAAACGGGGTGCCTGTTAAGCGAGGCACCACTGTATATTGTTATAAAGATTCTGAACTAAAATAAACCTCAGGTGAAAAGAAAAGATACAACTTTTCTTTCTTCATACATACCTGTCCCCAAGCTTTGATTTAGGCACCAGCAGCCAAACGGGTTTCTTCCTTTCATAGCGAGTTGAAAAAACTGATCTAGCCATGTAAAATTCTCAGGTATTTTGTAAGGAAAGCAAAGAAATTCCCCACCTCCACCCTTTTTTTCCAGAAGAAACAACAACTGGAATTTTGGAGGAAAATAAAAATACGTGGAATCATTATTTTGATACCTAACCTGAACTCAAGTTATTGAAGCAACATTAAAGCCTTAATTCATGACTTGGTTAGCATATAAAATTGAACTACTTGCATAATTTTGAAATTTAGCAATATAAAAGCTTTAGCACTGTATTAGCAGAACTGTAGACATGCAGTGCATTACAGAGAGAAAAATAAACTTCCCCACCCTATTCTACCTAAGCACAAGCATCTTGGTTTCAGCGATCTAAGAAAAAGATAAAATTGAAGAATTTTCACAAATAATGTTTGTAATAAACAGAAAATAAAAAACAACAGGAATAGCCCAATTTTTGCAGTGACTGTGTCTACCAATCTAGAATATGGGTCACAAGACATCACCCATCATCAATGAGCATCCTTCCTTTGTTCCTCTTCTGAAGGTGGCAGCACCAATTGTTATGTAAATATATTTTAGAATTGAGTGCCATCTGTGTACACATTATGCAGAGTACTATGATTCTATAATTCAATATTGCAATACATCCAACATCTACTGGCTGGAATCCAGCTCGTGATAGTTTAAGAAGTCATGCACCTTCATATGACTATTTCCAGTTTTTGCAAAACATTTTCCTTCACTTTCTGAGTATGTGCACCCTAAACCAATTAGGTCTAAAGCCTGCTGCAGAAAGACTCTGTGCATCAGGGTAGTTAGTGTTTCTCCCCCTTTTAGCAGGTTGTCCTTCATGGTGGTGCTGCGGGCTAAACCACAGAAGCCTGTGCTGCAGGGTCAGAAGACCAGCAGTCGTAAGATCGAATCTACGCGACGGAGTGAGTGCCCGTCGCTTGTCAAGCCTGTGCTGCAGGGTCAGAAGACCAGCAGTCGTAAGATCGAATCTACGCGACGGAGTGAGTGCCCGTCGCTTGTCCCAGCTCCCGCCAACCTAGCGGTTTGAAAGCATGTAAATGCGAGTAGATAAATAGGGACCACCTCAGTGGCAAGGTAACAGCGTTCCGTGTCTAAGTCGCACTGGCCATGTGACCATGGAAGATTGTCTTCGGACAAAACGCTGGCTCTATGGCTTGAAACCAGGGATGAGCACCGCCCCCTGGAGTCGAACACGACTGGACAAAAATTGTCAAGGGGAACCTTTACCTTTACTTTCGTGACAGCCATGCACCTTATTTTACAACTAAAAAACAGCTGGACAGAGAGGGGAAATTGATGATGCAACTGCCCTTCTACTGTGTTTCCCCAACAGGATTCTGGCCTTAGAATCATGGAGAAACACCTGAAAAGACTGCTGCTAGGTCTTAGGCAACAAAATATATTGAGTCAGCACTGAAATCACTGGCCAGTATCCCACAGGGGTGTGAGAAAGAGTGAAAAGAAATTGTGCTTTCTTGTTAGTCTAAGAAGGAGACAGTACTTTGGACACAGCAAATTGGTGTTGGTGCTGAGCTGGATCCTACAGATGGGCAAGAAAGACTAAAAGGAAAAAGCACTTTCTTTTTGGGATAAAAAGGAGGGAATAAATTATAGGACATTAATATGCAGTCAACTAGAATATGGTGTTGGTTATTTGGGCTGTTAAAAAGTCAACTGGCAGCAGATATGAGCAGAAAGGGCAACAAATTCAGACAGAAGCATGTTCCTTACCAAGAGAGGAAACATTCTTATAATTTTCCATCATAACCTCGCTGTACAGGGATCTTTGGCTTGGATCCAGCAGATCCCACTCCTCCTCCGTGAAATATATGGCCACATCCTCAAAGACCACAGACTCCTGCAATGAAAAAAAAAAGGCCCACACTCAGAAAGACTAATCCAATATACAAGAAAAATGCATATTCATCTGTAGTGATTGAAAATACCAAAAATCTACTGCAGAAATGTTTATAACAACAAGAATCCTGCATTTTAAGGACCAGGGTGTATGTGTGAGATTCACAGTTGTGGGTGGCAATACAAAAATGTGAACTTGCAGTGTGAAGCAATATAGCCCTATTACAAAATGATTGTTTAGGGTGGAGAAATATGTTTAACTAAGGGTGTCTATCACACTATTGTGGGTGGTACTGCTGTGTAGCGTAAAAGGACACAGAGTTCTGGCACAGACATTCAGATCCATTTTGTGTCTCTTTGGTTTGATGGATCATTTTTCTATTAGAAACCAATCCATCGCTCATGATAATCTCCTACCTGAGTGGCTTCCACTGCAGACCATTTCTGTCCCTTTCTCGTCTTCCTTGTGCATGGAGGCAGAGACAACACAGTGTTCCCTAGAAAGGGGAGAAGAACAAGGCAAAACGGGGGGAAATCAGGAAGGTATCTCTTCTCTACCACAGATTCTCTCTTATGCTTTCACATTATGAGAAAGAGGGGGGAAATGATCTTTGTATTGCTCAAGAGGAACAAAAAAACCCACATTGTATTCTTTCGGAGAGGAAAAAATGGGGAAAACTATGGGATTTGCAGTATGTAACATTGACTAGACAGGAGGTTAAAGTAGGGGGCTAGGGCATCATGACTTTTGTACAGGGCATCACTGCTGTTCCACTTTGCAGAGAAAACAGCTTTGTCCAACTCTGCCACCATCATCCTACCTGAGGCAATTTCAAGAGAGCCATTTCCATTTTCCAAGCAATCATCCATCCGGTGACGAGCGTGGCTGCTGCTGAGTTATAATGAACTGGAGGACTAACGAGGCTGATGCTCTGTGGGGCCTCAATCTAAGGCTGAAGGAAAGTGAGAGAAAGCAAGTGAGTTTGTGATTTGGGGGAATGAAGATTGAAGACTGCCTTTTCCACTCCATGTTAAATATCTCTTTAAAAATATACAATAACACATCCACCTTGAGAACGGCAGGAACCTCCAACCTCCAAAAAAAAAAAAATCAGCATAGAAAATAAGCTAGATCTGTAACAAGAGTCACTCAGGATGTGACCCTCTTAATCAAAAGCCATTCCTTCTGGCTCGTAGGGAAGTGAGCACAGAAGTGGGGGTTAATAACTGGGGGGCCACCTCTGAGGCACCAGGCCAACAAAGCTGTGTCAAATCTCCATTTCCTAGCCTTTAAACAATGACGATGGGCAAGTTATGTGCCATTAAGCCAAATTGACAGGAATGTCAGAATGTCCCAGTTGGTGAACAAAACACAAGGCCAGGTCCACCAGGAAATAGACACGCCTTCAAACTTCCTGAGGACCCAATTGTCTGGCAATTGCAAGCGATTGGTTTAAAATGTCTTTTAGGAGACTGTGGGGTTTAATTCAAAACAGCTCTCTGTAGGGCAGTGGTTCCCAGCCATGGGTCCCCCCCAAAGGTTCTTAGACTGCAAGTCCCAGAAACCTTGACAAGCACAGCTGGTGGTGAAGGCTTCTGGGAGTTGCAGTCCAAGAGCCATCTGGGGACCCAAGGTTGGAAACCACTGCTGTAAAGGTAACATCCCACCCGGGCCCACCTCGCCAGCCCAGGAAACCATGATTCGGTCCCTAGAAATCTGCTTTTCCAACGCATGGCCCTTATGGTGGCTTTTACATTGGCTGGGATACTGAGCCGATGGGTGATGCAGTGGATCCAAAATGGAGAGGATGGAATCACTCGCTGCCTTTTGATCACGATTTCAGTTTCTTCTGCTTTTCCAAAACCATGGTTGGAGGAGGAATTTGATTTCCGTGCGGGGGGGAAAAAAAAAGCAAGGCGCAAAGTGTGTATTTGCAAGAACCCAGGGCGAGAAACTGCAATCTGCCGGCAGGATCCAGGATCCTGCCTCCTCCACCACCACCACCCCGGCCGTCCTGGCCCAGGCTTTCCCCCATTGCACCCCTCTTTTTCATCCGTCTCCAGTTCCAGGAGCTCAGCTTACCCCTCTTCGTATTTTGGAAGAACCGCCTGTAATGCTGCACCCCCTCCCTCCCCCCTCCCTTTGTGCCTTTAAATCTGCGGAAGTTGGGTTTTCCACTTCCCGTCACGTGACTGAAGCTATGCCAGTTTCTTGGCAAGATACGCCAAGCGGTTCCTGTTTACTGTACTGCAGTGGTCCCCAACCTTGGACCTCCAGATGTTCTTGGACTTGTGCCTTTAAATCTGCGGAAGTTGGGTTTCCCACTTCCCGTCACGTGACTGAAGCCGTGCCAGTTTCTTGGCAAGAGACGCCAAGAGGTTCCCGTTTACTGTATTTCCTCGGTTTCAATAGCCCCAAACGATAGTTATTCAAAGCTTCGGAACGAGGGAGCCACAGCAATAAAACAAGCTAACTAGACTGTTGCTAAACTTTGATCAGACCACTAAATGAATCAACAGGAGCTTTGGGTTTGTTAGGCTGAGTTTTGAAGATTATCCTGCGTTAAGGATACCCAACCTAATTGAGGAAAAGAGATCGTGGCTTTTTGTCTTACTTTAAAAATCAAAGGGACTCTTGAACTTTGCAAATTCTGCAAGCAGGTTCTGTCTTGGTGTTGTTTTCAAGGTCTTGGGCGCAGGAATTGTAAAATTTTGTTGTTATCATTGCTCCTGTTGTCTGTTAATAGATGCAAATAAGAAGTGACTTATTTTCTAAAATGGTGTTTGCAGGCTTCGTTAGTAGTAAGCGAATAATTTATAAGTGTTACACTACCAGTCTTAAGTGTATGTGTAGCAAAAGTGTGCAAAAGGGAAAGTGTGTAGCTTATAGGCCACACCATAGTGCTTGAAGAACTCTCTGGGTGGTGTATAGTTAAATTATGCACACTACACATTGCCCCTGCCCCCAGCAAGCTAGGTTCTCTATTTACTGACCTTGGAAGGCTGAGTGAATCTCAAACTGGCTACCTGGGATTGAACTCGGGTTATGAGCAGAGATTTGGCTGCAGTACTGCAGTTTAACCACTGCACCATGAGGCTCAGATTTCTCCTCTAGGGATGCAGTTACTGTATGGGTCTTTCTGCAAATCCATGGTAGACAAAGAGATGCCATTCTCTCAGTGAGATGATCACCACCACAGTCTATGCCTGTGGCTTTGTTTCGGTTTGGAGAAGAAACAGAGTCTACTTTTATTGGATATTAATAAAAGTAATAAACAGGACATTCAGCTTTTGTGTCACTCATGCTTTTGTGCTGATAAGTAAGAAACAAAAAGTTTATTTTAAAACAACAACAATTCCCCCCCCC
>NW_018151809.1:50081-85042 GCF_900067755.1 Pogona vitticeps | reverse complement strand
AAAAAAAAATGGAATCTCAACCAGCAAAAGTTGAGATTTTGGATCCTGCAGCTGTGTTCAAGCTGGAGATTAGATTCAGCCAGGAATAATAAAAGTCAACTGAAGCCAAATTAAGGGCATTAGATTCTAGTGGGTAGAGGAAGAACGAAGCAGTCTCTCTGGAGGAAGAAGCATCAGCCAAGATTTCAGAGCGTTTTCCATGAGTGAACGGCTGGGGCCCATCCATTGTAGATGGTGGGGGAACCAAGGACCACAGGCAGGAAACAAAGGCAAAAGTAAGTGTGTGGTGTTATCTCACACTGCCTTCCCCCAGTTCTATCCATTCACTACACAGTCCACCAGAGTGGGAGAAGCAGACACCTTGCGTGCAACCCCTCCCTTTTGTTGTGTTACTTTGTGCCTGGTATCCAAAGTGGACTTTTGCGGCCACCTATCCTTCTTCCCTTTCCTCTCAGCATGTGAAAAGGTTGGGAACGCAGTGAAATCCCTAGTCTTTCCCCATGTTATGCAGTGGGGTTGTTGTAGAGAGCCTGGGCCCAGGCCACCCTAACCCGTTTTCCATCGCTGGTGGCATCTGCTCGTTTTCTTCTCTTTGCCACCGCCTTTTCCTGCTTCCTGGAGCCAAGAATCCTCAACTCTCACAATGGGCAAGCTTCGGTTTCTGTCCTAGCTTACAACACCTCCCTCTTAGTGGCGTGGCTGATTTAGAGTTCCCTGCCCTCAGCATCCTTGACAAAGTCCCAAAGAACATCTCCCTGCTGCATGCGACAGGAGGGCCACAGAGCATAACTACGGACAAAGTGCTTTCTACTACTGAACAGAAGGTCCCAGATGACACATGAGTCTCTGTGGCAAAAAATGCACAGCAGGTGAGGCTGGTCACCTGGCAGCATTCATTTGGGCCAATGCTACTATTAGTTAAAATGAGGCACTGCTTGCATGGGGCACATTTGGAGAAACAGATCTAATATGATTAAGGTCCACAATCTCCAAAGGATCGGGAACACAACGTGTTCTATGGTCCTGAGCACTCTTTTGTTACATGCTGTCAAATCACTTCAATTTATGATGGCTCTATGAATCAATGTCCCCAGAAGTTCCCCTCATTAACCATTCTGATCATTCAAACCAAAAGTAATTTTTTTTTCTTATGAAGTATATCCATTTCATGTTTTCCTGCTACCTTCCCTAGCATTCTTGTCTTTTCCAGTGAGTTTTGTCTCCTGTGAAAGGTCCAAAGTATAACAGCCTCCATTTTGGGCATTTTACCTTCTGGCATACAGTACTTTCCTGCTAATTTGGATCAAGTTCAGGGTTGATTTAATATGGAACACACATATTTATGTTTCTAGCAGCCCTCCCAATTGGCCCAGAAGCAAAGTGTGGGTAAACAGAAGGTCCGTTATTGGCAAACACTGTTTATATGACAAAGAATGGTGTCATTTCTGATCACAGAAGAAAGCCTTGGCTTATTTCCTGTTTTTGTGGCACTAGAACTAAGATGGCCGTAGCCTCCCCTGTACTCTTAAATAGCAAGGTTTTTCTTACTATGGAACATTTCTGAAACTGAAACTCTCTCTCTCTCTCTCTCTCTCACACACACACACACACACACTCTCTCTCTCTCTCTCACACACACACACACACACACTCACACACGGCAGAATACTTGAGTAGGCCTCAGACTTTTGATAAAATTAATATTGCAGTATTGTTTGCTCATCAGAATAACTCAACATCATTAAAGTACAATTCTTTTATTGGATATTGGTCAAATAATAAACTAGACATCCAGCTTTCCAGTCACCCATGTTTTCAGTTTTGAAATGTAAGAAGCAAGAGTGTATTGAAACAACCACCCCCAAATGTTTTCACTGCAAGAAGTAGCTGTAGTTCTTTCCAATCATGATTCTGCCAGGCCAGTGTTTTTCCAGAGTAGTTCTCCGAGATGGTTTTCAAACCCTCTATCGCCCCCCCCCCAATGCCTCCACAGCAGCTCTTGTGGTGGTTCATCACAACTAGAGAGAATTGAACTCCAGGGAATTCTGTCTTCCGTAAACTGGAAATCTGACACGACTGTTGTATCCATACTGCCTCAGAATCCTGAACATCGACTGCTGCCATGGGAAACTCTTGCACCCATGATGGGACGAGCGAGAGGGAGCAGGTTCAACTTATTTTTTTCATCCTAGGACCAATGTCACTTTAGCTATACTTCTGCGAGGAAAGAATGTGGGTAGACGGCACAGGAAAAGTAATTGGGATCCCAGCCTGAGGCATAATAACAACGGTCACAATCTGAAATGTCTTATAGTGAATGTGGTCATAATAACAAAGTGCACCTATCTGGTAGCTCTCCAGCCCCTTCATTCATGAAGCAGCAATATACCTGTAACATCCCAATCTGCCAATAAGGGGAAGAGGACATGGAGTGTTTGTGTTGCCAGGTTCAGAAAAATCCCAGATTCTTGCAAGACCAATGCAATCCTTCATTATTGCAAGTTATTGGAAGATCCTGTCCCCACAATCTGCTGAGAGCAAGTTAAAGGAGAAAAAACGTCGCCTCCACTGGGCTTGGAATAGTGTCTCTTGAAGATTCGGTGGATCCCTATTTGGTCCATGGACACTAAACACAGGATTCATGGCTTGGCACATTGCTTCAGCTCCCATCCCTGTGCTGGGAGGACAGGCCTCTGATTGCCCACCCCATGGTCTGGGGAGTCCCATATGGAAACTGCAGAACTAGTAATTCTCTACAAGATACAAAAGAGCCAGCTGGATAGCTCTCTGATGTAGGCACGGCACCTGGCTGCAAAAGAGCTGGTTGGATAACTCTCTGATGTACTGTAGGCACCTGGCTGCAAAACCACACTGTGCCTCCTAGACAGGGGCTGGACTCAGTGACCACACAGGGTTCCAGCTCTGCCGTTCTAAGGCAACAGCCAGATGGCGGGCAGCTCAGCTTGAAGCCGGCTCAGAGACCAAGTCAATGTTGGCAGGAGGCTGAAGGATCGGCACATAATTGCAGGAGCAAGACCTGTGGCGAAGCAAGTTGCTGCAGGATCGGGTGCCTTGGAAGTGCCTCTCAGACTTGACTCCACCAGTGATGGAGAGGTAACCTACTCTAGCTGTGGACATGCAACCCATGAATTTCTCATTGGGCCAGTTCAGGACTGCTGATAAATGAGTAGAGAGCACCCCCCTCCCCGCCAAGATCTTATACCTCCTTTACCATTCATCCTGCCTCCTAGACTGGTTTCTCCATCTCTTTGACCTCATCTTTTTTGCCTTCCTCTGAAGTTCCCACTTTGTCCCTTCCTTCCCCTCACCTTCCTGTTCCTCTCTCTCTTCCTGCCCTGCTTTAGCTTCTGTTGCTGCGTATCATTTTGCTAACCCTGTGACTACTTCTTTTCCCCCTTCTCCATCACGATGCTTATTTCTACTCTTAGCTTTCTTTCCCCCTCCCTGGATCTTCTTCTTTTTCACTGTTATTTTCTTATTCTGCCCCCCCCCTTGCAAAATTTTCTCACTGGGTAACTCCCTAACAGTAACTCCCTAACAGCTGGCTAACAGTGTGGGGGAGTGGAGGCACTCCAGATGTGCCCAGGTACTACTCACCACTGTGCAACGACCCACTCAGAGGTTAGATAGCACGATATACCAGTTTTGTGGTCCAATCCAGATTGCATGCTACTGTATTTCTTGGCATTTAGAATGCGTTTGGTAGGCTGGAATGGATGTTTCTGTTTTAAAACATCCAAATGAATGACGGTCATGAGCTGCCCAGATGCCTGCATTGTAAGAACCAACACGTACAATCTAAATCATCCAAAGCAAAGCCACAGCTTCCTGGTGCTGCCACTCCTGTTTGATCTCCCCACTGAGCCCTTGGTGTATCTAATCAGAAACGATGCCCAATTTAAATGAATACATAATATGAAAAACTGCAAACCTCTACATCTGCATCTTCTACCAGCTGATCTGCTGCTGGTCACACATCTCACTCTTTCATGGCTGAGCCACACAGGAGCTGTGTTAAGACTTCATTTTCAAGTACTGCAGTTGAACTGAAAAATACCTCCTTGGTAAAAATGGCCAAAACTTCTGTTGATTTTTTTTTTAAAAAATGAAACTATGACAGATCAAGAGTTCCAACCTTGGCAACATATACATCGACTGAACCATGTAAAGCTACGATGCGCCAAATGAAGGAAGTGCTTAGACAGTCAACAATAACTGGTTGTTCTTAAGATGCAGGAGAATAAGGAGGAGGAGGAGGAAAAAGCTGGGTTACTTCTTCCAAAGAAACTTTTAAAAGGTTGAAGTCCTTCCTACAGAACAAACATTGTTTTGTTTCTCTGGTACTCTATTTTTTTTTTTTTTGCCCAGTTCAAAGACTAGGAGAGGCCTGGCTTCCCCAGCGTACAAGATCCTTTCGTAAGCACCGCCACCACCAAACCAAGGGCACTGATCAGAGCTTTAACTTCTTAAGACTCAACCACTTTCAAATCCACCAGATCATCCACTTCATGATTTAGTTTGCAGTCAAGAGACAAGCGGCGAAGGCTTTAACAAACCCTGAAGGGATAGTAGTTCACTGAGAAAAGAGATTGCAAGGATCAGCCAGTAAAATCCACATCTGACATATAGGGGGGAAAGGCTGGGGAATATAAGTTGGTCTAACATTTCGCGAAACCATGTGGAAATGGCTCCTTTTCAGTCAGTCTCAATTCAGATCTGTTCTCGATCATCCCTGAGTGCAGGATTCGCAACAAGGGGCTCAAGTTACAGGAAGCCAGATTTCGGGTGAATATCAGGAAAAACTTCCTGTTAAAGCAGTACAGCAATGGAATCAACTACCTCGAGAGGTGGTAAGCACTCCAATGCTGGAGAGATTCAAGAGAAATGTATACATCCATCTGGCAGATAAACTTTGATTTGTATTTCTGCCTTGAGCAGGGGGTTGCACTCAACGGCCTTAAGGTCCCTTACAACTTCATGATTCTGGGATCTCAGCTAAACAAAAGAAAAGTCCCTCAAAGATGCTGAGTAACGGCACTCCTCTCCTCTGATGTTTGCTAGTACTTGGCTCCTCTGAAGCCTGAGCTACATCAACAGGGCCCTTAGTGCTGAAAGCTGGAAGGATACGGAGCAAATGCCAAATGCCAATCACATGTGGTCACAATGAAAAAGATAACCAATTTTGGAGGAAAGGTTAAAAGAAGCTGCCTGGATTACTAATTTTAAAAATGGATCAATCCCTAATTATATAAGTGTGAAGCAATTTATAAACAAAATGACATTCTGCATCGTAAGGACTTTCATAGTTTTGGTCAGTGAACTGCATGGAAATTGCTTCCATTGGAAGAAAGATCACCAGCTCTCGCTCTCTCTCTCTTACATTGGGAAAAAAACAGATTACAGAGGTAAGCATTATTGAATCAGAAAAGCTTACATTCGCTGGGGGCCAAATGTACCTTGCATAATTATACTGTAAACTGCTCTAGCACTATGGGGTGGTATATAAGTTGAAACAACAACTGTGCTTCTTTCTACTGGTGACAAAGAGGAAGATGTCTAGGCTAGCCTGGACATTATCCCTACACGAATGTAAAGACAAGCTTCTTGAATAAGTTTGATAACACTCCTAAAGCTGTTGGCAAAGTTTTGTTTCCTGCATCTTCTCTTTCTGTTTTTTAATATTATTATCTTAAAACTGAAAGAAGCATAGGATTCTTCATTGTCATAAATCTCTTAGCAGAAAACAAGGAAGGAACCATAAGCAATGCATCTCTCACACGTATGGCACTTGTAGGTCTCCTCTAATGGTGAATTGTGTGATGTTTCAGCAGGAGTGTACTGAAAGCAAAGCATTTCCCACATTCCTGGCACTGGTATGGTTTCTCACCAGTGTGGATTCTCTCATGGTACAAAAGGGCTGAGGACCGAGCAAACTGTTTCCCACATTCCAGGCATTGGAAGGGTTTTTCTCCTGTGTGGATTCTTTGATGCTTCATTAGGTCTGCCTTGCAGGCAAAGCATCTCCCACATTCCTGACATTGGTACGGTTTGTCTCCTGTATGTACCCTATGATGCACAAAAAGGTGTGAACTCACAGCAAAACATTTCCCGCATTCCTGACACTGGAATGGTTTCTCTCCTGTGTGGACTCTCTGGTGCGTCACGAGAGAGGATTTTTGAGCAAAACATTTCCCACATTCCTGGCATTTGAATCGTTTCTCTTCAGTGTGGATATTCTCGTGCCTCACGAGGGTGGATTTTAGAGGAAAACATTTCCCACACTCCTGGCATTTATAGGGTTTCTCTCCTGTGTGCAAGCTCTGGTGGCTCAGGAACTGTGAACTAAAAGTAAAACATTTCCCACACTCCTCACATTTGTATGGTTTCTCTCTTGTGTGGACTCGCTGATGAACAAAAAGTGGTGAACTCTGAGCAAAGCATTTCCCACATTCCTGGCATCTGTATGGTTTCTCTCCTGTGTGACACCTCTGGTGTCTCACAAGGAAGGGTTTTTGAGCAAAACCTTTCCCACATTCCTGACATTTGTGTGGTTTCTCTCCTGTGTGGACTCTCTGGTGGTTCACGAGGGAGGATTTTGAAGCATAACATTTTCCACACTCGAGGCACTGGAATGGCTTCTCTCCTGTGTGGACTCTCTGGTGTGTCACAAAGCAGGTTTTCTGAGCAAAACATTTCCCACATTCCTGGCATTTGAATCGCTTCTCTTCTGTGTGAATGCTCTCATGTCTCACAAGGGTG
Source organism: Pogona vitticeps (assembly GCF_900067755.1). NCBI lineage: Eukaryota > Metazoa > Chordata > Lepidosauria > Squamata > Agamidae > Pogona > Pogona vitticeps. The sequence continues at coordinate 78,262 of NW_018151809.1, read as the reverse complement.
GATTTCAAAGCAAAACATTTCCCACACTCCTGGCATTTGTAGGGTCTCTCCCCTGTATGCAAACTCTGGTGGCTCAGAAACTGTGAACTAAAAGTAAAACATTTCCCACACACCTCACATTTATATGGTTTCTCTCCTGTGTGGACTCTTTGATGCACAGAAAGTGGTGAACTCTGAGCAAAGCATTTCCCGCACTCCTGGCATCTATATGGTTTCTCTCCTGTGTGGACTCTCTGGTGTCTCCCAAGGAAAGATTTCTGAGCAAAACATTTCCCACACTCCTCACATTTGTGTGGTTTCTCTCCAGTGTGGACTTTCTGGTGTCCTACAAGGATGGATTTCCGAGCATAACATTTCCCACATTCCAGGCATTTGAAGGGTTTCTCCCCTGTGTGAATGCTCTCATGCGTCAAAAGTTGTGAACTGGAAGCAAAACGTTTTCCACACTGCTGGCATCTGAACAGTCTCTCTGTGTGGACTCGCTGATGATTCACAAGATGTGAGTTCCAAGCAAAAGATTTAAAGCATTCATTGCATTTGTACGGCTTCTCTCCTGTGCAAACTCTTCGGTGATTCACAAGGTATGAATTATCGGCCAAACATGTTCCAAATTCTTCATATCCGAAATGTTTTTCTCCAGTATGGACCATCTTGTGATGCGTAAACTCCATCTTCTGGTCAAACTCTTTCCCACATACATTGCATTTGAAGAATGTTTTCTCTTCTGTGTGGGCTTGCTGGTATTTGGCAAGTTCTGATTTTTGGATATAACATGTTCCATGGCTGGGATATACATACGTTCCCCTCCAGGTTTCTGCTTGGAAGGAAGAATCATCACAAATGAAGCTGAATCCTACATATGAGAGAGAAGAAGGAGAAAAAAACCTGAATAGCTAAATCAGTGTGAGAGGAAAGTAAACCTCAGGAGAAAAGAAAGATGTATCACTTTTTTTTCTACATGGGTGACATGGCATCCCAAACTTGGAAGCATAAATATTTTGAGTTAGTCCTGATGTTACTGATTAGAACCCGCAGGTGTGTAAGAAAGAATGATAAGAAAAGGTACAGTTGTGCCTCGCTTAACGACGAGAATCCATTCCAGGAAAATCGCCGTTAAGCGAAAACATCGTAAAGTGAAATTAAAAACCCCATTGAAATGCACTGAAACTCGTTCTATGCATTCCAATGGGGTAAAAACCCACTGTCCAGCGAAGATCCTCCATACGGCAGCCATTTTCGCTGCCTGTATAGCGAGGAATCCGTCCCTAAGCACAGCAGGGAGCCATTTTAAGCACCCGGTGGCTATTTTGAAAACCCGACGATTAGCTGTTTTTGATCGTCGTAAAGTGAAAATCGGTTCCCGAAGTAGGGAACAGATTGTCGCTGAGCGAAATTCCCCCATTAGGCTATTAGATCGTTGTAAAGTGGATTCGTTGTAATGCAGGGCAATCGTTAAGTGAGGCACCACTGTACTTCCTTCCCGAGTTAATTTATACACAACTAGCTTGTCAAACAGGATATGGTGCTGATTTTTTGGCCCTTTAAAAAGTCAACTTTTGTCATCAGGCAGCAGATCTAAGCAGAAAGGACAACAAATGCAGACAGAAGCATGTTCCTTACCGAAAGAGGAGACATTCTCATAGTTTTCTATCATGACCTCTCTATATAAAGATCTCTGGTCCAGATCCAATAGGTCCCACTCCTCCGCTGTGAAATGGACAGCCACCTCCTCAAAGGTCACTCGTTCCTGCAACCATAAAACAGTGGATGCCCAGAAAGTCTAATCAAATGTGAAGGAAATGTATAGATTTACCACTGGTGATCCGAAACACTAAGAATCTATTTAATGTAGTATGCTGTGTTAACAAAGAACCAGGGCTGGATGGGCGAGTTCCACCTTTATGGGTGGTCACACAAAACTCTGAAGCAATATAAAACTATTACAAAATGACTGTTGTGCGTTCGGAGATGTGTTCAACTAAATGCATCTGTGACACTGTCGTGGATGACACTGCTGTGTAGTGTAAACTGCTGCAGAATTTCGGCATACGTTTTGACCAGGTGCCACATTTCGAAATCTCCAAGAGTTGAACCGCAAAGGACCAAACATATCACACGTCTCTTGGAGCCCTCTCCCCACTGTCAGGGCAGGGAAGATTTTGATGGACAGACTCTTCTCTCCAAGGCCTTAATCTGAACGAAGGCGTTTTGCATGTATAGAAATTGAAAGGGATTTTAGGGCTGTTCATTTTCTGATTACAAACCGATCAGTAGTTCCTGAGAATCTCCTACCTGAGTTGCTTCCGTTGCAAACCATTTCTGTCCCTTTCCCATCTCCCTTGCGGATGGAGACAAAGACCACATGGTGTCCCCTGGAAAGGGGAGAAAAGCGAGGGAAAAGTCAGGAAGGCACCTCTTCTTTACCACAGATGCTCTCTAGCGCAGAGTCAAAGGCATAGTGGGAGAGAGAAAGATATGGGTAATCAAAAGGATGTGCAATTGAAATCACTACTTATTTTCCCCCTATTTACCAGTACTTGTTAAGCAGGATGTCCCATTCACTTCAATGTCACTTGCTCCCAAGTAAATACCTGCTGTGCCTCATGTGTTTCTTCTCAACACACGAAAGGTATTTTCCCTCTTATTTTAAAATATGTTATTTTCTTTACATGGAAATGGTTTCAGGGCAATCAATTAAAATGGACAGATTGCTTTACCCACATAATCTGAAATGCCCTTTGGATGCTATGGATCACAGCTCCCATAATCTCCAACCACTGATTTGAGCTGATGAGGTTACCAGTTTAAACGGCTGACACACAGAAACTAAGGCAACATACACACAAAACGCCCGCCTGTTTTGTCTCCTGCTTCCCTTTCGCTCCCCTTCCTCCACAATTCTCTGTTTTCACCCTGGAGGAATGTTAACATATTGAAGGAGTCATCCTGTTAACTTGTGGCAGTAAAAAGAACTAAGAGCCACCTTGTCAGTTACCTGAAGTGTTCTCAACTAGCCCTTCAGAAATACCCATCCATCTGATGAGGTGGCATCTAGTCCACAAAACCTCAGCCACAATAAATGTTTTTCTTCTTCTTCGCGTTACCACAAGAGTCTTTGTTTTTTCTGCAGGACCCTGGAAAGTGGGAGGTGTGGGCATGCACATCCATCTATATTCACACACACAAGCACACAAATATGCTGAGAGAAATTTAAAAAGCAGCAGTGAGGTCAGAGCCAAAGGCGGCTGCAGACTCACAACATTGGGACAGCTACGCTCTTCCCATTCCTGCTCAAGTGTTCATGAGAAATACACAATTCTGAATACTTCGGAGTTTTATTCCCTCACCTGTGTCATGCTCTGAAGTGCCTTCCATATCCTTCAAAACAAGGTCATCAGGACACCATGGCCCCTGTTCAGACTTGGGGATGAAATCCAGTGTGCTGAGGGAAAGTCCTGATCAACAATACGAAAACAGGAGAAAGACAAGTAATTTAGAGGGTGCCCAGAACTAATCAGCACTACCCAGGAAATATATAACCTTTTAAAAAAGTTAAGAAATAAATTCTCGAGTTTGAAATATAGAGCTGTGTACTTATCAAATTGAAGACACCAATGTGGAGGCTTTCTTTCAATACAGAGACTCTCTGAAGCCTGTCTAACAGCTTCTGGTTCAGTTAATAAATCTACCCCAATTTATGATTGGATTCCATTCTTGTGTGGCCTGAAAGTCTATATTCCCCACACTCACTGAATTCCTGGGTGGCTTTAATAACAAAACTGGATTGCAAACCATAGTTCATGGCATTCAGATGGCATGCGTTGTTTGCATGGAGAATACACTAGTTCACTTTCTGGCATGTTTTATGTTGAAAGAATCCAGGAACAAACAATGGGAAAGGCATTGGCCTTAAACCCAAGAGAGCTACGGCCAGTTACAGTGGGTAAGATAATAAGGTGGAAGAGAACAAGCGTCTGCTTTAGTGTGAGTTAAATGTTTCCACAACATTCTAGAAAACCAATCATTACTTCATTTGTTGCAGAGTGATTTATTTTTTCCCCTATGAGAAGTTGGGGGAAGCTACTGTGATATTTTCTGTGTCACGTGATTATTTGAGTGGACATATTTATTCTTTTATTTCACTTATATTCTAATTTTTTTATAATAAAGGGGCTGAAAAGTGTTGAGGCAACATGACTTCTACTTGAAAAGTAAAATGGGACTACTTGGATAGCGTAGGTTTCTGGCTGAAGAGCCAGCGCTTGGGAATTATGTTTCCTCACTGTGTATCCTTGACAGGGGCTGGACCCCGTGAATCAAATGGAGTCCCCTCCAGCTCTGCAGTTCTAAGATTATTATATTGTTATTAATTTTTTGTGAGTGTGGAAAAATTCTATCAGTGCAGGACTTATGTGCATGCAATTTATGCCCTACAAAAGATTTAGCAAAGGGCTAAGGTAATACAATTGAAGTAGACTGCTTCTGGTTAAAAATACTTTAGTTAACTTAACATTTTCATTAGTTCTAACTTTACCTATATTTTACAGTGGTGCCTCACTTGACGACGTTAATTCATTCCAGTGAAATCGCTGTAGAGCGAAAACGTCAAACGAAATAAAAAACCCCATTGAAACGCATTGAAAACCGTTCAATACGTTCCAATGGGCTGAATACCTGCTCGTCCAGCAAAGATCCTCCATACGGTGGCCATTTCTGGTGCCTGTAAAGCGAGGAATCCGTCCTAGAAAACAGCGGGGGGGGGGGCATTTTCCTCAGCTGGCGGCCATTTTGAAACCCTACGATCAGCTGTTTGCTGATCGTCGTAACCCATTGAAACACACTGAAAACCGTTCAATACGTTCCAATCATCGCACAGCGAAAAAACTCAATTTAAAACATCATCTTGCAATCGCAAAAACATCAACGTAAAGTGGATTCGTCGTAGAGTGGGGTAAATCGTCCGGTGGGGTACGACTGTATATGGATCCATAATTTTAAATTGTGCAACACTCTGATGCAAGAGTGAAAGAGAAAACGAAAGAAAAAGAACAAACTAAGACTTTGTTAAGGAGCATCATCCCAGGGTCCATTTGGTGTTCTACCTCCAAAGATACATCATTGCCCAGCCCTGCCTCCGTCCTCTTACCTGAGGCAATTCCAAGGCAGCCATTTCTGCTTTCCAAGGAATCGGCCATCTGGTAATGAGAGTGGCTTCAGTGTTGTATCCTTCCAGAATGTGAGAGGATTCCCAAGGCAGATGCTCTGCAGGGCCTCGATCCAAGGCTGCAAGGAAGAATGATTATTTATTTATTTATTATTGGATTTTTATCCAATTTTGTGAATCTGTGACTTTGGGAAAGCAAGGGTTGAGTACCATTCCTTCACAAGACTCTCAAGGTGGAGAAATGACATTCAGTAGTAAACCCTTCATTTTAAAATACAGTATTATAAACATATCCACCCTCAGAATAGCAGCAACCTCATCCCACCCTCCACAACACACACACATACACACACAAAAAGAGGCAGCCAGCCCAGAGAAGACACCAGATCTGTGGAGAAGAGTCAGGCAGATCTTTCATCCCAACCCTCTTCTTCAGAAACCATTCCTTCAAGCCTGTGAGAAAGTGAGCCAAGAGGTGGAGGTATGAAGCTGTGGAGATGTATCTGAGGCACCAGATCAACAAATGTGTGCCAAGACTCTTATTTCCTATCCATTACTCTTAATATCCAAATACACAGAAACGCCAAGTGTTCCAGTTGGCGAACAAAACAGAAGGGCAGGTTCACCAAGAAGGAGGCACACCTTTATAAGGCTCTAAGGATCCAGTCGACTGGCAATTTCAAGCGAGCTGTTTAAACTCTTTTTGCTGGATAAGCAGATTGTGGGGTTCAATTCACAACAAGTCTCTTTGGGGGGGGGAGGTCACATTTGCCACCCAAGTGCTGCCTTGCTAGCCCAGGAAACAATTATTCAGGTCCTGAAAAAATCTGCTTTTCTAACACACGAGCCTCAAGGCGGCTTTTAAATTTGCTGGGATGGCGAGCAGGATTTCCGAATGGACAGCATGAGAGCCATTCAATCCTCCTGAACTCAAGTCCATTTCCGTTTTGTCAGCTGTGCCAAAAGCATATTTCAAGGATAAATTTACCACCACCACCCGATGCAGATGGCCAAGAAAAGAGAGCCATTTTTTTTAATTTTCACGAGCCTCAAGGCGGCTTTTAAATTTGCTGGGATGGCGAGCAGGATTTCCGAATGGACAGCATGAGAGCCATTCAATCCTCCTGAACTCAAGTCCATTTCCGTTTTGTCAGCTGTGCCAAAAGCATATTTCAAGGATAAATTTACCACCACCACCCGATGCAGATGGCCAAGAAAAGAGAGCCATTTTTTTTAATTTTGAGGGGAGGGGATCGGTTTGCTTATGGCATGGAAAGGGGGATCTCAGCCATTCATCTTCGTGATGAAATAAGAAAGCTTTGGACACATCGCAAAAGAAGCGAAAGCAACCACGCTGGGAAAACTGTGACGCCAGCAGGAAAAGAGGACGATCCGCTGTGAGATGAACCGACTGCCTAAAGGAAGCGACGGCCTGGAGTTTGCCCGGGGGCGGTTTGCGATGGGGCATTTTGGGCGGTCATTCAGCCGTACCATCGTTCTCCATAAGAAAAACGCGGGGGGGGGGGGGGGGGGGGGGGGGAAGAAGCAACATGCAAACTGTATATTTCCAAAAAAACCCTCGGTGAGAAATAGATATCTGCCCTGCAGGGCTCAAGCCTCTATCTTGTGCCTTCCCCTCCTTCCCATCATCAGCCCAGAGCATCTCCTTCCAGGGCTGGCTTGCCCTCCTGGACCCAGAAACTCTCCCCCCTCCCTCCTTCCACCCCATTATCTCCTTCTACCTCCTTCTCCAAATCCCGGAGCTCCGCTTCCTTCCTGTTCTTATTTTGGAAGGACCCCCTTTTTGTGCTGCACCGCTCCTCTCCTCGTGAGTAGCTTACGTGCTTTTAAAGCTGCGGAAGTTGAGATGGTCCACTTCCCGTCATGTGACTGAAGCCATACCAGGCTCCTGGCAAGGAAAAAAAAATCCCTTTAAAACTACAGTACTCCCATACGTATATGCGTGTGTGTGAGTTATGTGCTGTCAGGTTGGAACCGATTTATAGCGATCCTAATAAGTTTTTGTGTTTTTTTTTAAAGGTAAGTTTGATAATTAAAGGAGTGGTTTTACCAGTTCCACTCCCCCAGTGAGCTTCCATGGATGAGTGAGTGTCCCATACATACAGTGTTCCCAAACAGTAGCTATCCAGGGGCCTCAATGTATTATCTTTGGCTAGAAGTGACACCCCCCCTCCAACAATAACTATAGAGGGCATCAGTGTCATTTAAAGCAAAGTAAACATAGCCCTTGTGCATCATCCGCAAATGCTGATGGTGCCTTGATCAGATTTCTAAATGATTAAAAAGAGACGAGTTTCGGAGTCCTGGAGCACACATACATCATCATTCGGAGCGTTGTAGGAACGAGGGAAGAAGAGGCCAAAACCTTCACAAGCTGGATGCTGAAGCTCCAGCATCTGCAGTTAAAACTTAAGAAATAAAAACTGCATTTCCACAACAGGCAAAAAGGGTGCCAGTTGGTCAGTGAATCTTACACGGCTTCTCCCCCCTCCTTGAAACATCTGGCTCTGGTTTATCTTCCTAGTGGATTTGGCTCAAAAGGCCAAGGCAGGGTTAAACAAAAGGCAAACTGTAGGGGAGCATTGTTTATTGCATTGCACAACATAATTTCTTACCGTGAGAAACAACATTAGCTTTCTATTTCCTGGCTTTGTGGCATTACTACCACCAGCACGACACTGCCGTAAACCGTCTTAAACTGTCAGGAATGTTCTCATCATTGAATTTTCCTGGTTTCTGAAAATGAAATTCATCCTTCCAGTGTTGGCAACCCCAGCAAACAGCACATGGTTTTGTCTTCTTACGCCTTCTATACAGCACTTGGGTGTACGCCTCAAACTTTGAATAAATGCAGGTAGCTATGCTTAATCATTAAAAAGGCAAAGGCTCCCCTTGACATTTAGTCCAGTCGTGTCTGACTCTAGGGGGTGGTGCTCATCCATGTTTCCAACCCATAGAGCCAGGGTTTGCCCGAAGACAGTTTCTGTGGTCACGCGACTAAACACAGAATGCCCTTACCTTCTCACCGAGGTGGTACCTATTTATCTACTCACATTTTTTCACATGCTTTCGAACTGCTAGGTTGGCAGGAGCTGGGACAAGAGACGGGAGCTCACTCTGTCATGCAGATTCAATCTTAAGATGCTGATCTTCTGACCTTGCAGCACAAAGATTTCTGCGGTTTAACCCGCAGCGCCATGACGTCCCTTCCTGATTAATCATTAGAACAAAGCAAAATCATAACAGGAGGACTTTACTTCTCTCCAAGTTTATCCAACTTTTGAGTCACCTGTACTTCTTTTATGCTGAAATAAACACTAGTCTATTTTTAAAAAAACAAACTGTTCCAATTGATTACAATGCAATATGTGACTAGTTAATTCCGAACATGACCCTGTCAGGCCAGTGTTTTTCTGCCCTCTTTCTGTGGTCCTCTTAAGTCCCTTTCTTCCATCAAACTGTCGGCAGCAAAATGGCTCCATAGCAGCTCTTGTGGCAGATGCTCAGAACCAGAAAGAATTCTGCTCCAGACATCCCCAGACAGGGAAATGCACTTCCACATGTTGCAAATCCTGCTGTGGCCTGTTATATCCATACTCGTCAGAATCCTGAACCACAGCTGCTGCCATAGGAAACTGCACAACTGGTGAGAGGAAAGCTTGAGTTTCTTTTTAACCCTGGGAGGCCAATGTCTATACTTCTGAGAGGAAGGAACTGGATAGACAGCATTGGAAGAGTAAATAGGAGCCTACCATATGCATAGTAATGATGGTCAACATCTGGAATGTCTTATGGTTTATATGATAACCATGATAATATGATAATGATGTTGAGCTGGATAAACACATTGGCAAAGCAGCTACCATGTTCTCTAGACTCACAAAGAGAGTATGGCTAAATAAGAACCTGTTGGCATATACTAAGATCCAGGTCTATAGAGCACACTCTTGTCCTGCAGTGAGTCCTGGACCCTTTGTGCACAGCAGGAGAGGAAGCTGAGAATGCTCCATATGCATTGTATCCAACGCATTCTTGGTATCACCTGGCAGGACAAAGTTCCAAATAGAGTAGTCCTAGAATGAGCTGGAATTTTTAGCATGTACTGTATACATTACTAAAACAGCAACATCTACGTTGGCTTGGGCATGTCATGAGAATGGCTGACGGTTGGATTCCAAAAGATATCCTGTATGGAGAATTAGTGCAGGGAAGCCGCCCCCAAGGGAGACCACAGCTGCAATACAAGGATATCTGCAAGCGGGATCTGAAGGCCTTAGGAATGGACCTCAACAGATGGGAAACCTTGATGTCTGAGCGTTCAGCCTGGAGGCTGGCAGTGCATCATGGCCTCTCCCAAATTGAAGTGACCCTTGTCCAGCAGGCTGAGGCAAAGAGGCAATCACAAAAGCAGCAAAACCAGGGAGCTGGACAGGGGACAGATTGGATTTGTCTTCAGTGTGGGACTGTCATTCTTGAATTGGCCTTCTCAGCCACACTGGACGCTGTTCCAAGTCCTCCATACAGAGCACGTTACCATAGTCTCTCGAGACTGAATGATGCCTAATCTAATATGATAACAGAGTCCACTCCCTTGGTAAGTATGGTTAGACCTATCTAACCCCCTTTTATTCAGGAAGCAGATGCATTAGTTGATGCGTCAGTTCCCCCTCTGTCCCTGTACTCTCAAAAAATACCCTACAGATTCTTGGAAGGTCAGTTCAATCCACCTTTATTTCAAACTGAGCACCACAAGCATCTCGTCACCAGGACATGCTGACAGTGAGGTAAAGGAGAGGAAAGGCAGACCCCAATGAGTAAAACACAGATGGTGGTGGTAGGTTTCGTATGAAACAGGCTGAGAGACTGAGTGAACATGGGCAGGATCCTGAAGGATTGGTATGTAGTTGCAGAAGCAGGGCCTGCGCCCAAGCAGCTAACTTGCTACATTTTAAGGAATTTCATTATTTTGGTCATTGGGCTGCACAGAAACTGCCACCACTGGAAGAAAGATCTCCAGCTCTCTCCTTACAAAGGAAAGGAAGATTACAGAGAAAAACATTGATGAATAAGAAAGAGCTTGAAAGCAATGCCTACACTTTGCTTCTTTCTCACGGTGACACAGAGAAGATGTCTAGGCTAACCCGGTCATTATTATTCTTACATAATTGTAAGGACAAGTTCCTAGTATAATTTTGAAAATGCTCCTAAAGCTGCTGGCTGAAGTTTGTTCTGTGTTCTGTTAGCACCTTTAATATTGCTGTTTTAAAAGGCATATCATTCTTATTTAAAAACAGAACTCTGTACTAATGAAAAAGAAACTGTGAATATGAAGCATTTCCCACACTCCTGCCATTAATATAGTTTCACTAATGGCGAACTGTGTGATGCTTCAGAAGGAGTGCACTGAGAGCAAAGCATTTTCCACATTCCTGGCATTGGTAGGGTTTCTGTTCCATGTGGATCTTCTGATGGTTCAAAAGGGCTGAACACTGAGCAAACTGTTTCCCACACTCCCAGCATTTGTAGGGTTTTTCTCCTGTGTGAATTCTTTGATGCTTCATTAGGTCTGCCTTGTGGGCAAAATCCTTGCCACAATCCTGGCATTGGTAGGGTTTCTCTCCTGTGTGGATTCTCTGATGCCTCACAAGGTGTGAATTCTCACAAAAGCATTTCCTACAATGCTGGCACATATATGGTTTGTCTCCAGTGTGGATTCTCTGGTGCTTTGTAAAGTCAGGCTTCCGGATAAAACATTTCCCACACTCCTGGCATGTGTATGCAGTTTCACCTGTATGGATCCTCTGGTGCATGACAAGCTCTGAACTGTGAGCAAAACGTTTCCCACAGTCCCAGCATTTGTGTCCTGCCTCCGGTCTGTCAGCCTTGCGACCAAAACATTTCCCACACTCTTGGCATTTGTAGGGTTTCTCTCCTGTGTGGACCACATGATGCAACGCAAGGTGTGAATTACGAGCAAAGCATTTCTCACATTTGTTACACTTGTACGGTTTCTCTTCGGTGTGGACTCTCTGGTGCCTCACGAGGGAGGATTTCTGAGCAAAACATTTCCCACACTCCTGGCACTGGTATGATTTCTCTCCTGTGTGGATGCTGAGGTGGGTCAGAAGCTGCGAACAGCAAACAAAACTTCTTTCACATTTGTGGCATTGGTAGGGTTTCTTTCTTGTATGGAAGCTCTGGTGGCTCAGAAACTGTGAACTGAAAGCAAAACATTTCCCACACTCATGGCACCGGCAGGGTTTCTCCCCTGTGTGTACCCTCTGATGCACAAGCAGGTATGAATTCTGAGCAAAGCATTTCCCACACTCCTGGCACCTGAATGGTTTTTCCCTTGTGTGGACTCTCTGGTGGTTCACAAGATGTGATTTCCAAGCAAAAGATCTACCACACTCATTACATACGTATGGTTTCTCTCCAGTGTAGACTCTTCGGTGGTTCACCAGGTATGAATTACCAGCCAAACACATTCCAAATTCTTCATATCTTCTGAAAAAAAATGTTTCCACTATGGACCATCTTGTGAAGCATGAACTCCATCTCTTGCTCAAATTCTTTCCCGTATAGATTGCATTTGTAAGGTGTCATGCATTTCAACAAGATCCGGTTTGTGGATGTAACTCCTTCCATGCTTGACACCTATGTTTGTTTTCCTCCAGTTACCTGCTGGGACGGAAGAATAAACACAGATAAAATGTGAATTGTTAAGCAGGAGAGGGAAAAATGAGACAAGGGGCTGAACAATTATAAAGTTTCTGAATGAAAATAAACACCAAGAGAAAAGATGAAATGTATTGTGCAAATTTTCTTTCTTCGTAGGTGCCCGGTGCCTTGGAGTTGAATAGAAATGATTGAACAAGTTTCTTTTTGGATAGTCTGGACACCCCAATAGGTCAGGATAGTGGCTCCTGGGCATTTCTGCTAGCAACAGCCTTGGCAGCTTCTTGCCCAGCGCTTCTCCTCCTGAGGAATCAGGAACATCTCCCACCATCTTTTGTTGGGATCCCCACGGGGGGGGGGGAGCTTTTCCCAATCTTCTGTGGATAGCATTTGAGGCAGCAGTTCCTCCTCCATGGCCAGGGCGTCCTCATAAGTCTCACCTCCTTTACTCTCCTCCCGGTCCTCCTTAAATTCCTAAGCCTCCAGGCTTAGCCAGGACACCTCTAACACTTCACCCCAATCTACAGGTGTGCTGTATATGGGAAACTGAGCACCTGCTCTCGAGGAGGTAGGAAGCCCACTTGCCCCGGTGAGGGGCCAAGCTCACAATGTGTTTTGCAGCCAGGCTTCTGGCAGCAAAATATTCTGATTGGCAGATGTTGTGTTTTGCAGCTGGGCTTCAAGCAGCAAAATGTCTTGAGTCGGCCCTGATGTCACTGATTGGGATTCTATATGTGAGTGAGAAAAAGGAAAATATTGCACCGTCTCTTTGCAAAATCCAAAAGCAAGGGTTCATAGTACGTTGATCAGATTACTAAATTATCCAAAATGGGCAAGCTTTTGAGTAATGCAGAACTCCATCAGTCTGGGCGTTGGAGAGGATGGGGAGAACAGAACAGGCTCCAGAAGGTCACTGCTGATGCTGATGCCTGTAGTGAAGTAATAAAAAACTGCAAGTTTAAATACAGTAATCAGTTGATAGGATGCGGAATCAATGGCCTTTTTTTGTTTCTGTAGAAAAAAAAGGATGCCAGGTGCACATTGGGTTTTCTCAATCTTTTGTTGGAAGAATGTGACTCTGGGTTTGGTTGCAAGTAGAATGAGGCAGAAAATATTGAAACGGAGGCTTTGCTACTTTGGGCACACCCTGAGAACACAGGATTCTCTGGAAAAGACCACAGCCAGGAAAGATGGAAGGAAGGACGCAGGAAAAGAGGAAGCCCAAATATGAGATGGACTAGCTCCCTAAAGGAACCACAGGTTTGAGGTTCCAATTGCTGAGAGGGCTGTTGAGAACAGGCCTCACTCACAGGCAACTTGACAGTATATAACAACAAGCAGCAGCAGCAGCCAGAAACATGGCTATCCCCTGTATTAGAAAAGCTGGAAATTAAATTTTATAGCACAGAAAGCAAAGGGCAGGGGAGATCGGGGAGATGAACCCAATGGAGAGAATTACCTACTTGTTAGAGGAAGGAGGAACCAAGATTTGCTGGGGAGAAAAACTGTCAAGAAAGCCACTGTACCATATCCTGAGGGGTGTGTATGGAGAGGTCATGCCCACTGTGGTTGGGGGGGACAGAAGGCACAGCAGTCAGAAACAAAGCCAAGGGCTAAATAGAGGTGCACAGAAATGGACAGGGGTGGAAAAACCCAGAAAAATTGGGGGACGGGAATAGTTCCTTTTTTTCCAAAGCCAATTTTCCCCCAGAAAAATTTTAAAAAATGGAGTGTGGAATGTGTTCTTTTACAATGATAAATAATATGTCTACGACATCATATTCAAACTATATACAGTGGTGCCTCGCATTACGACATTAATTCGTTCCAGCGAAATCGCTGTAGAACGAAAACGTAATGCGAAAATAAAAAGCCCATTGAAACGCATTGAAACGCATTGAAACCCCTTCAATGCGTTCCAATGGGCTGGAAACTCACCGTCCAGCGAAGATCCTCCATAGGGCAGCCATTTTTGGTGCCTGTGCAGCGAGGAACCCATCCCAGAAAACAGCGGGGAGCCATTTTGTTTACCCGGCAGCCATTTTGAAACTGCCAATCAGCTGTTCTAAAACCGTCGTTTTGTGAAGAATCGGATCCTGAAGCAGGGAACCGATCATCGCAAAGTTTAAAAACCCCATTCAGACAATCATTTTGTGGTCGCAATTGCAATCGCAAAAAGATCATCATAATGTGGTTTCGTCGTAATGCGGGGCAATCGTAAAGCGAGGCACCACTGTACTGTAACATGAAGACCTTAATGAAAGACCTGAGACTTTATGTATTTATGTTACAATCCATCCTTACTTGTGACTCCTGAATTCAGACAAGCCCTGCCTCGAACCGGCATTGTTGAACTCCCAAGAAGATTCTTTAAGAAGCCATACAACAAAGCTTTGTGATGAATTACAGGACTATAATAGTGGCTAGGTCACACACTTGTGTTGTCCTAGGCACTCTGTCATTATTTATTATTGTTAACAACAACAACAACAATCGTGTGCCATCAACTTTTCAGGGTTTTCCAGGTACTGTACAGTCCGTCCGTCCGTCCATCTGCTGGCATCCGTGAATGGGGGGGGAAGCGTCCTTGCGTGGGGGTACTTGTTATGCAGTAGGTTGTTGGAGGAATTTCCAAGGGATTAGATATACCATGGAACACAATGAAGACAGTCATCATCAAGTGGAGAAAATATCGCACAACAGTGACACTACCAAGAACTGGACGTCTCTGCAAAAGTGATGAAAAAAGTTGAAGAAAATTGGTCAGGGAGGCTGCCAAGAGGCCTACAGCAACATTAAAGGAGCTGCAGGAATATCTGGCAAATACAGGTTGTGTGGTACATGTGACAACAATCTCCCGTATTCTTCATAGGTCTGGACTATGGAGTAGAGTGGCAAGACGGAAGACTTTTCTTATGAAGAAAAACATCCAAACATGGCTAAATTTTGCAATAACACACCTACACTGTAAGTAAATCAGTTGCCACACTACTGAAATTTCAGTGGTTTACCTTCTCCATGGACTCGGTAAGCTGGTACAGAAAGCTGAAACAGGAGCAAAATATTTTCCAAACTCTAGGCTAGGGGTGGGCAGTCATCAGAGATTTTGACGCCACCTCTCCCACAATCACCTTCCATCCAAACAAATCTTACCAATATTTTTTTTCTTAACTGAAAAACTCTCCTTGCAGCCTCTACTGGTCCAGAAACATATTCTGGGACATGGGGAGAGGGACTCTCTCAAAAAATGGTAAAAGTGGCTTCTACATCTTCTACAGGGCACAGGGGGGCTTTCTGAGACAAAGATAATTTTTTTTCCAACAAAAATTTTAAAATGTCCTTGGCAGTGCGGGGGTGCTGGATCCCTTCAATTGTGCTGGGGGACAATGCTTGAGGCCCTAAGCGGCCACGCGTGGCCCAGGGACTACATGCCACCCACCCCTCTTCTAAGCATTTGTATGATTTATCCACAGTGTGAATCCGCTGGTGTGTCACAAGCCCTGAATTGTGAGCAAAGCCTTTACCACACTCCGGACATTTGCATGGTTTTTCTCCTGTGTGGACTCTCTGGTGAATCACTAGTTGTGAGCTATGAGCAAAAGATTTCCAGCACTCCTGGCAGTGGTATAGTTTCTCACATCCATGGGCGCTCTGATGCTTAGCAAGGGAGGAATGATAGGGAAAACATTTTCCACACTCCTGGCATTTGTATGGTTTCTCTCCCGTGTGGCCTCTTTGATGCCTCACAAGGTGTGAAATCTGAGCAAAACATTTCCCACATTCCTGACACTGGTACGGTTTCTCTCCTGTGTGGACCCTCTGGTGCCCCACAAGCTGCACCTTTTGAGCAAAGCATTTCCCACACTCCTGGCATCTGTACGGTTTCTCCCCTGTGTGGACTCGCTGATGAGATGCCAGCTCTGACTTATTAAAAAAACATTTCCCACAGTCCTGGCAACTATATGGTTTTTCTCCTGTGTGGATTCTCTGATGCGCGATGAGGTGTCCCTTCTGACCAAAACATTTTCCGCACCCCTGGCATTTGTACGGTTTCACTCCTGTGTGGACTCTCTGATGCTTCACAACGTCTGACTTGTAAAAGAAACGTTTCTCACACTCCTGGCACTTATATGGTTTGTCTCCTGTGTGACCCCTTTGATGCTTCAGAAGGAATGACTTGTAAAGAAAGCATTTGCCACACTCCAGGCATTTATGTGGTTTCTCTCCTGTGTTTACTGTCTGGTTTTTCAGAAGGTGTGAATTCTGAGGGAAACGTTTTCTAAGCTCTTCATCCTGGAAGTCTGTCCTTCCCATGTGGTCCCTCTTGTGAAACACAAGTGCCATCTTTTGAGCAAAACTTCTCCCACACATGGTACACTCATAGGGCTGCTCTCCATTACACTTCTCCTCTTCTGAGTGGGTTCGCTGATGACTGGCCAGATTCAGCTTACAAATAAAACACTTCCCACACTTGGTACATACATTCTTTTGGCAACAAAGATCTGTGGGGAAGAAAGACAAAGGCAGATAAGGCTGAATCCCAAACCTGAGACAGAAGGAAACTTGGGAAACAGAAAGGGGACTGAAGGTCTTATAGGCTGACTCTGATGGCCCAGTTTTTCAGAGGAAAAATGGACCGAAAAGGTAATTCCTGCACGGATTGAGAGGGGAGAGTGAAGCAAGCTCCTTACCAAGAGAGGACACATTTTCATAGTTTTCCATCATAACCTCTTTGTACAAAACTCTTTGGTTTGTGTTTAGGAGATCCCACTCCTCCGTTGTGAAATCCACCACCAGATCCTCAAAGGCCACCAGTTCCTGCAACCATAAAACAGCCTCCACTCAGGACAACGCCCTGAGTTTGCCACTCAAAATGCAAAGACCTACTACAGAGTGAAACAAGGTCAGAAAGGAGGAGACGGATTTCTCCCTAAGACACCACATGGGGTTTCCCCATTTCACAGTTGTGGGTGGCAGTACAAAGCCCAGACTTTGAAGTGTATAAAACAATACAAAGCCTTGCCACCAGTTCTGAGGGGAGACCACCTGTGGTGGCTCCCAATGGCAGCCACTGATACAGTTGTGAACCGCAACCTGCACAAAATGTTTGTTTTCTGGAATTGGGCGAATTCTCCCAGCGAGAAAGAGTTTGGTGGGGACTCTCTTCCCCCGCCACATCTGTGTTGGCTAGTTAGCAATCTTGATGTAAATTTCCTGATATGAGAGGAAGGGCCTCCATCACAGACTAACTTGTTTGCTTTTCTGTTTGCATGCTAACTAATCAGAGCAGTTTGTTTTTGCCAGGCTAGATAAACTCCACCCTTATTTCTTCCCTCCTCCTCCTCACGTGTTTTGAGAGACTCCGTTTTGTCTCAGACCCTTTTTCACCCTGGAAGATGCTAGATTGCCAGGATGGCTCTCTGAACCCTAGAGGTCCTCCCAGCCACATGGGCTGAGGAAACAAACCTTATTTTTACTATTTTCCTTTCTATTAACCTTAAGCCTAATGAGTGCCTGTTTTAGAAATGGGTAAAATACACAAAACCTTTTATACTTAAAGATCGCCTCCTGAGTCTTATTTTCTAAAGTGCTAGGCTTTGGTGAGGTTGGATACCAAAAACAATTGGGTAAAGAAGGGGACTTCTACAGCTAATTCTACTCTTAAGGAGCTGGCCTTCCGCTGTGCATTTTACCGGAACTTAAGCAAGTTCCCAGAACTCTCAACAATCTGAAGGTCAAGCAGACATATTCTGGTCCACTAAATGCCTCCAGAAGGTCCAAGGGAAATGATTTCTGCGCACACAGATATTCCAATGATTTTCATGGCTGTTTGATGCATAACTTTCCCATGAAAATTACGCATGGTTGCACAGGATCTCTTACCATCATTGCCTTTGTCCTAGCCCTTTCCTCTGACACTCTTCCTTTCCTTCTGGACTGAGGCACAGAGTCCACTGGATCTACTACAAAAACAAATAGGGGAATATCTTAGAGAGACGCCTTGGCTCCAGAAGAGATACTAAACTGGTTTAGAGTGAAAGGCTTAAGAAGATAGAGGGAGAACAACCTGGGGGGTGGGGGGGAGAAGGCAACCCTCTCCAGCATGATGAATTCACAGGTATATTGCCCTGCCTAGCGAAAGTAGCTCATCTCATTTAGCTAAGATGCAGCAATAAACCATGAATCTGTCAAGGCACTTTGGAAGAGTTATAAATGGTCTTTCCAAATTTCAGCCACTGGCCATCTACAGTTCATATTAATGTTTCTTACAGCTAAAACATGGCAGGGACAAAAAAAATATATCCCAGCACACCTACTGCATTTTGTCACTTCCCAACAAATATCAGCTATGGGGAAAACAAATGTCTAATGTTGTTTTTTGGCAAACGATGACACCCAGAACAGACATTGTGTGCTCTTCATTGTCAACAAGTTGACTCTATTAGATAGGTAGCAGGAGCAAGGTAGTGGGAATTATCTATGGGTCGGGAAGTAGGAAAGGTATATGTTAAACCCTAAACCACTTGTTAACTCATACGTAGGGGGAGGGTTTCTATATGTCACACTTTCTCTGCAACCTACATCTGAACCCACAAGCAAGTTTAAACATGTTTATGAGTAATTTGGCCTTTCCCACAGTCATAAACATGTCAAAACGCAGTTATAAGTTCAAAATAGGTTGCAAGAAAAAAGGACATGTCATAAAAATCTTCCCCCTACTCATAAGACATTGGTATTTCTCTGGGGTCAGAAAACACCCAGAACTCCTTCAATCCGTGCAGAGGAGGGGAGAGCTACCACAAGACTTTATTTTCTCTTTTACGGGAACACAATAACATGTGGTGCCAGTCTCTTTATATAAGACACACATAAAGGTGCAGAAGGAGAGAGAGAGAGAGAGAGCAGTGAGGTTGAGGAAAAAGCAGCAGTAATCAAAAATAAGTGCAGTCAGTCAGAGGGAAAAGAAGGCTGCGGTCCAGCAAGATCTGGAGGGCCACATCTTGCTCTCAATTTCAGTTAAATGTGTAATTCTTACGACTTGTTCTCTAACCCATATTGGTCTGCAGTGCAACCTTCATCTTCTCCAAAACAAAGCAATCCAGAAACCCTGAGTCTCTTTCAAGCCAGGAGATCAAATCAGGCTTAACAAATGAAAATCCTGCATAAGCATTAAAAAAAAAGAGAGAGAGAGAATGAAAACCTATTCAGGTGGGTAAAGATCTGAAATATGAGGCTGTGGACCAACCAAACTCAACAAATGGATACAGATATTCTCCTAGCACCATGACTACCTGTAGACCCAGTCACAAGAAACATCTGGTCCATTTTGTCTCCTAACTATGATTTGGAAATGGGCCACAGGATAAAGAATTATTTTGGGGGCAGCCCAGGTGGTACTTTCATCATAAATGTTGGGGTTCTCATCACAGAGCTGATTTTCAAACCATGGCTCATCAAAACTGTGTACTATGGCTGGATTAACTCTTACATGAAGGAATTATTGCGGGGACATACAAGCCTATATCAACTTTCTAGCCTGTAAAATCACAAACTGCAAGGTCACACAAGCTACTCTTTGGGCAAAAAAAAAAATAAATCAGCTACCAGCACCTGAGTAACACTTTCATTTAGTTTTCCACCCTATTCGAAAGACTTAACAGGCCTTACAATCAAGGTGGAAAAAGCAGCAACAGAATTTAATTCAAAGGCATAACAAATTGGCAATGAAAAAGCAACACACCCCACAGTAAACAGGGAGAACATGAGATACTTTGAAAGAAGAGCAAAGGGAGGGTCGTTCTGCGTTCCGAAAGACATTATTGACTTGCCTGATTCACGTTTTTGATTATATTTCCTTTATTATATGGGGGGTGTTGTGGGTGGTTTTTTTTTTTGTTTTCTCATATTATTTGTATCAACTGGACTGTTAACTGCCCTGAGTAGTGCTTGTACCACTAACCAAGTGGGATAAAAATGCGATAAATTAATAAATAAATGTAAAAGCAAGGAAGGATCTATTCTTAAATTGACAGGATATGGAGTGAAAAAAATCAGAACATCTTCTCCTGATGCTTTTTGATGAAGCAAATTTGACTTGAGTGGATTCAATATAATCTCTTACCTAAGGATGCCACATGGTCATAATTCTCATGCATGACTTCCTGGTATAGCCTTCTTTGAGTCTGATCCAACAGAGTCCATTGCCCCTCTGAGAAGTACAAGGCCACATCTTCAAAAATCATGGGGTCCTGTTAAAAAAAAGAGACCAAAACTTATGCTGCATTGCACGTTTTATGTTTCTAAGCCTTACACTGATCCTTTAGAGTTAAGCAGGATTGATTAACCAAGAGATGGTCACTAGTTCTACTGTTAAGAAGAGTCAAGCAGCCATGGCAGGCAGCGGATATGAACAGACAGTGAATTTCTCATGATTTCATCTATTATTATTATTATTACAGCCAGATGTGTGGGAAGGAGCAGATTTTTGTAGAATTTTCTTCCTTGAGAACAAATCCACCTTGATTCTGACAGGAGGGTCACTTTCTGTCCCATCAAATATCATTGGCCTGCCACCCACGCATGTACCTGAGGCAATTCTTTCACACCTAGCTCCATTTTCTAAGAAACTGACCACCTAGTGACAATCTTGGTTGTCCTGCTGTATCCTTTGAGCGCTGCCAAGGATGACGTTAGGTTGAGCGTCGAGCAAAGGCTGAGAAAGAGAGAGACAGAGACAATTTGTGATCTTGAGAAAGGAAAGCTGTGGATAATGGGTAAAATGATACCTCCTTCTTCTTCTATGGGACAAGAAAACCCTGCAAGGAGAAGGCAGTATTCAAGGAGACATGAACCAATTTAGAAGATTTCAACTGCTCAGATCTATTCTCAAGGACCTGCCTTTCCAGAACAGCATAGCACTTGGAGATATGCAAGTGGTTTAAACTGAATTTCTGGATAGCTCAGTGGTTTAGGTATTTGGCTGCGTAGCCAGAAGTTGGGGGTTCAATTCCCCACTTTGCTTCCTGGACTCGAAGAATCACTTGTTCACAGAGCTTGTCACAAAAGCTCACATTAAAATATAACAGTCTTTAAAGTGCCTAATGTTTTGTTTTATTGGATTTTGCCTGAAATATGTGTTATGTCAACTAGTAATGCCACTTGGTCTTCTTGCCACGTAGGGTTTGATGGTTTATAATTATTTTATGGTTTTGTGTATTGTATCTCATTCAAACAATTTTTAAGGAGACAGGGGTGGGCACAAAGTCACTAGGAAACCATCCAAGCCTTTCCCTGTGAGTTCAGCTTGGTCGTCTGTGCTAAAAAATCTTGTTTGCGGAACGGCGGAATTTCTCAATGCAAAGCGTGACTGTTTTCTCCCCCTCTATTCAAAAAAAAAAGGGGGGGGGACTGACATCGTCAGGACGTGTCCCAACCTTTCCTCGCTGGCCTGGGCAGAGACATACCCTTAGCCCACTGGAGACGATTCCGGAAAGGCTAAAATAAAATAAAATGCAAAACCTACCAATCCTCTCTCTGCACCGCCTCCCTCCCTTCCTCGTCTCGGTGCATTTTATCAAGGCAGGGGGTTTGGTCGCCGGCGGCCTAGCACGTGACTGAAGCCAAGCCCGACTCCTGGCAAGAGAAAGGCCAGCTCCCTCGACCGCCTTCAAGGCGGGATTCGGTGCGGTGCTTCCTTGGAGAAGGGAGCGGGGGAGCCATTTTGAAGCTATCCCATAATTTCTTTCGGGACAAAACACCTTTGGCTTAAAGCCTCACCTTTTCCTTCTCTTTCTCCCCTCCGCTGTGTTCTAGCAATCCCATCACACGTAAGAGGTGGTGAAAAAGATGCAATGGGACTTAAGGAAGCAGGGTTAGCCGTGGGGTCCTCCAAACACAATAAACCTGATGAAGTGATGTTTTAATCCACCAAAGCTGGTGAACGGTGTGATGTGTGTAGTCTATAAAGGTATCGCCTGTTTTGGTATTTATATTTGAGATAAGCAGGGAAGGTGGCAAGCATCTCTGTGGGACCTTCGTGGAGCAGAAGACACACTAGCCAAGGTGGCAGGCAGAACCAGGGGGAAAGTGGGTATTCACACACCACCACCACCATCATCATGATGTGCCATCATGTCAATTCAGAATCATGGTGACCCTTTTTTTTAAAGGATTTTCCAGATACAGAGTACTCAGAAGTGGTTTGCCATAGCCGCCTTCTGGGGACCCCCTGGGACCTTGCCCAAATCCACACAGGCTGCCTCTACTTTCAGGAGGCATGTATACACACAAACATCAAAATGAGTATTCACAGAACACATGGGGGAAAAGGAGGGGGTCCAGCAGAACACCCAAGGTGCGAAGCTTATCCTGAACAGAGAGAGTAGCCACCCAACAAAAAAAGGGAGAAGCTCCTTGTGGGAACCCATTCTGACATGTTCCCGAGAGTGGACACTTCTACATTCAATCTTATGGGCCATTGCGCCAGTAGACCCATCCCTCAGATGACTCCCATACCTTCAGGCTCCGGGCTCAGTATGACTTGAGCTGAAATGGGCTAGTGCCACGAGACACCCCAAGATACTTGAGACACTCCTGGTTTCGTACATCCCCCTCTCTCTGCTATCTCTCCCTTTTTCTCTATTCCTTTCAGCAGTCTCTCTCCAATAAGGTGGTTTGCAAGGGGTTTGGCATCATCAATCATCAAAGCCGCCCAGAGACCTTTGGGTAGAGTGGGCGGCATATAAGTTAAATAAATAAAATACATAATCTTGCTCCGCCACTTCTCTGCCAAACATGTAAGTGCACAACTCCCTGGTCCTAGGGTCTTATTTTACTATGCAAGTCCCATCCTCAATTATTTTTCTACCGCTGTTCTCCAGTATCATTTTACTCTGCTTCCTCCCCTCCTTTTTATCCACCTCTGCTCCCCCCAAAACTACCTCCTCTAGCAGTTGTTACTTTCCCAGCCTTTTTGTCTCTCCTCTTCATAATTTAACCCCTTCTTCCCCTTTTTCAACCTGTAACTCCGGGTGTAATATTTCAGTCTCTTTCACAGATGAAGAGGATGGCATTTTGACGAGGAGGGAAACCTCCTTCTCTTTTAGCTAACACTTACATCTTTTTACAATATGCACTGTTATTTTTGTCTCTTGCAGATGCTTCATTTTCTAATTACAATGTGAGAAATCACTGATTATTTATATATTCTAAGTTTTATTTACCTACTCTGCCACACAGCAGTGACTGTTGCTTGAAAGTGAGTTTATGGCCACTTAGCAGGTCTTTATTTTTACCACTTGCTCCTGCCTATAAGCAGAAGAATAACAATACTTGCATCACATCATTGCTTGAAAGTAAGTATTGTGTGTATTTATAACTATTATCCATCACATGTTGGTGTCTACTGTTTTCATATCTCTTGTGTATAAATAGCATAATGGAACAGGAGATTGCCAAGAATTGTTAGTCTCACTTGGTAGATCAAATTGTATAAAGAATATTTTAATGGTGCAAGTTTTAAAGTACTCTATTGTTAGAGCAGTTTTCAGGGGATTTTTGGTACCTCATCCAACTGTTTTACCTTTACACAGACAAGGTAGCAAAACCTGACACATGCACATTGCTTGTAAATCTTATTTCTTGAAAAAGTTCATCAGCTGGTTTCTAGTACTGAGGTTGTTTGGCCAGCTATCATCTCCAAGCGAGGCCTGACTCCTATCCAGTATAATTTCCAAAATATCATTTTTAAATATCTTCATTTGAAAATGAAAGAACCTGTGCATATAGAGACTGAGTTTGTTTCACAGATTGCACTGTACAAAATATTCCTCAGGATTTGACACAGCTGGACAACACATTTACGTCGTGCATATCATTTCATATTCTTGATGATACATGAACTCTGTATGAACTCTTTGGTGCCTCAAAAGACTTGAACTATAAGAAAAACATTTCCCACATTGCTGGCATTGATATGGTTTTGCTCCTGTGTGGACTCTCTCATGCTTCACAAAGTCTGCCTTTCGAGCAAAACATTTCCCACATTGCAGGCATTTATACGGTTTCTCTCCTGTATGGACCCTATTATGTCTCACAAGCTGTGAACCCTCAACAAACCCTTTCCCACATTCCTGGCATCTGTATGGTTTCTCTCCTACGTGGAGACTCTGGTGGATCAGAACCTCTTGAACTGAAGCAAAATACGTGCCACATTCTTGGCATTTGTGCGGTTTCTCTCTTGTATGAACTCTCTGGTGCCACAGAAGGTGTGAACTAGATGTATAACATTTCTCACACTCCTGGCACTTATAAGGTTTTTCCCCTGTGTGGAGCCTCTGATGGCTCACAAGATGTGGGCGGTGAGCAAAACATTTTCCACATTCATGACATTTAAATGGTTTCTCTCCTGTGTGGACCATCTGATGCTTCACAAGAGTTGAGTTGTGAGCAAAATGTTTCCCACACTGTAGGCATTTGTATGGTTTGTCTCCTGCATGGACCCTATTATGCATCACAAGATATGAACTGTGAACAAAACTCTCCCCACATTCCTTGCATCTGTATGGTTTCTCCCCTGTGTGGACTCTCTGGTGGATCAGAAACTCTTGAATGGAAGCAAAATATTTGCTACATTCTTGGCATTTGTGTGGTTTCTCTCCTGTGTGGACTTTCTGGTGCTTTACAAAGCCTGACCTTTCACCAAAGCATTTCCCACATTCCTGGCATTTGTATGGTTTTTCTCCTGTGTGGACTCTCCAGTGCCGCACAAGGTGTGAGCTACGAGTAAAACATTTCTCACACTCCTGGCATTTATATGGTTTTTCACCTGTGTGGAGTCTTTGATGTATCACAAATGTTGAGTAGTGAGCAAAAGATGTGCCACATTCTTGGCATTTGTATGGTTCCTCTCTTGTGTGGACTCTCTGGTGATTCAGAACCTGATGCATGGAAGCAAAATATTTCCCACATTCCTGGCATTTGTATGCTTTCTCTCCTGTGTGGACTCTCTGGTGGTTTATGAAGTCTGACTTTTGAGCAAAACGTTTCCCACAATCCTGGCATCTGTGTGGTTTCTCTCCTGTGTGGACTCTCTGGTGTCTCAAAGCCTCCTGGCTGGAAGCAAAACATTTTCCACATTCTTGGCATTTATATGGTCTGTCCTCTGTGTAGAGAGAAATAGCAAATGATGAATTCCATGGAAAACACTGCTAACAATTTTTGCATTTCTAGGATTCATTCTCTATGTAGACTTCTATCAAGATACAAATGGAGAGCAAAACATTTTTCATATCTAATAGATTTCTTTTCTGTCTAGGACAAGACTTCCTTCTTTGGGGAAAAACATTTCTCATCCTGAAGGTGTTTGTGTTCCGTGGCTGCCCACTCAAAGAAGGTGATGGGACAGGAAAGTCTGTGGCACTGATTATGAGGGGTGCCTGAGGGAGGAGGCAGGGCACAGTATCCAGGGCACCCGGGCAACACCTGTGGGACCAATCCGCCAAACTGTGGTAAGTGCCCATCTGCAATAGATACCTGACAGTTTTGCGTTGCGCATCATGCCATTCCCTCTTTTCCATGAGAAAAAAAAACTAAGCTCCTGCAGCTTTTAAACATCTTGTTGACATGGATGTGCAATTCTGCTTGTCAGTGAGATACAAATATCATTTTTTAAAGGGGAAATTCAGTTTGCCTTCCTTGGCACCACTGGGACACATCCGGCAAGGCAGTGAGGCATAGGGGTGCTGTGGCTAGTCGTGCTGCTACTCTGGCCACTCCCACCCACCCCCCAAGCTGACTAACTCCGCTCTAAAATGAAGTTCTGGACTTTAGCATGGCTGATTTAGAGACAAGCATTTTTCTACGCAAGGGCCAATATGATTTTCTGATTGTATTCTGCATGTCTGCCTGCCTAAGAACTCACCTGATCTTGTACCAGAAGCTTCCATTGCATCCAAACTGGAAGAATACGGCACCCACAGATCATCTCCCACCTCCACGTGAGAAAGTAGCTCAGGCATTGGGACTGCAAATAAGCACGGTCAAAGAAGAGAAAGGGGCAAGGGTTAATCGATAGAGAAAAGCAGTGCTCTTGTCCATTTCTGAGGAATGTTAACAATCACTGCAATGGCGTACATTGAACCTGTCACCAGGCATGTGTTAGATTTGTAAGGTTTCTTCCACAGCACTAGAAAATGGTTGCAAATATAGCTATATAAGTTGTTGGAACACAGTCTTTTTCATTGGTACCCCATGTTTTGGCTCATCATCGTTTAGTTGTGTCCGACTCTTTGTGACCCCATGTACCAGAGCATGCCAGGCACGCGTTTTGGCTAGTGGGACCTAAAAGGGCCGCCTTTTGTCATCCAGCAGCTAATTAAAGAAGTAAGGAGAAGGGGTTCAAGCTGAAACAAGTTCCTTACCAAGTGAGGTCACATTCTCATAGTTTTCCATCATCACTTCACTGTACAGTGACTTTTCATTCAAATCCAGCAGGTCCCACTCCTCCGCTGTGAAATATACAGCCACATCCTCAAAGGTCACAGGTTCCTAAAACAGAAAACAACCCAAACTCTGAAAGGTTAAACAGATGTGGACGCCCCTACGCTGGGCATCTTCAAAACCCAATTAAAAACATGGTTATTCACTCAGGCCTTCCCTCCATACTGTTTGTTACAGGATCCGTTTGATCCTAAAGAATTAAGCTTTGTGAACAATAAACTTTCTAATGTTGGATTTTATGAAGAGCCTCCGACTCTTTTTCCCGCCTACACCACCAGTGCCCCCCCGGCCAGAGGAGAACCTCCTTACAGCGGGGTATAAATAAAATAAATAAATAAATAAAACTGCACAGTATGGCATAACAAGGCCTTCCAAATACAGATGGAGGAACACACATTCAACTGATCCCCTCAACGAACTCTCACCAGATGAAAGACAAAGTCCATTTTCATGGGCAGGGAGATGATTCAATATAGGCAGTATTCCCAGGCATCTTGTACTTGTGAATGGGTAGATGCCTCCAGCTGTATTCCCCAACCTGGTGCCTTTCATATGCTTTACAAACGTCATCTCCCGTCAGCCTCAATCAGCACTGCCCATTGTCAAGAGTTCTGAGAGCTCTTGTATGCACCCATCTATTCTGAATAGAAATGTAGTTTTTATACCACTTAAAAGGAGAGCAGACCCAAGATGATTTATTGTCATCATAATCACATGCCATCAACTCTGATTTATGTTGACCCTTTCAGGGTTTTCCACGTTCAAAGTACAGTAGTACTTTGGTTTACGAATGCCTCGGTTAATGTAATTTTCAGTTTATGAACAAAAATCCATTGAAAATAATGCCTCAGTTGACGGGGGTTTTCCGCAGTACAAAGGAAGTTTCCCCAGGATGCATTGTGCCTGGAGGTTTATAGTGCGGCCCCTATTCCTATGGCAATCTGCATTTCGGTTTATGAATTTTTCGCATTACGTAATGTCCCATAGAATGCATTACATCCGTAAATTGATGTACTACTGTACTCAGAAGTGGTTTACCATCTCCTCCTTCTGGGGGCATTCTGCGACTGTGCAGCTTGCCCAAGGCCACATAGGCTGACTCTACTGGAAAGAGGCCCAGTGGGGAATTGAATTCCCAACTCTGCAGACAGATACCTAAACTGCAGAGCTATTGAGCCAGCCAATCTAAAACAGAGCTGCAAATTGTGCCACTCTCTCATCCATGCCTTATTCATTCGGTTCATTTTGTATATAAGCAACACTAGTAAGCTAATAAGAGGCTAGTGATTGTCTGGATTACTCTGAAGTGATTGCACAAATTGACAGACAAACTGGCTACTTTTACTATCATTACTGTGACATTTATTTTCTGGAAAATGATTCAGATTGTCTTTTAACAGGTAACTCTTATGGAAGGTTGCAGAGAGATAGGCTGACCTTTTAACACAGAGGAGACCTGGCTTTGCACAGATTTCTAGAGCAGGGCTGGTGAAGGTCAGGTCTAGAGATGGGCACCAACCACTGGTTCAGTGCAGTATGTTTCCCAACTAAACAGCTGGTCCATGGCTTGACATCCCACCCCCTTCAACAGGTGCCCCATCCAGAGATATGATCATTCCCTTCATCTGAAGGTGCTTAGATACATTAAACCTTATGAAAATTAAACACTTAGCTAGTCTTATAGGTTGTTGTTGCTATGGGCCATCAAGTCATCTCTGACTCATGGCGACCCCAGGAATGAGCAATCTCCAAAGTGTTCTGTCCTCAAGAGGGCTGCTCAGCTCTTGCAAACTCAAACCTGTGGCTTCCTTTAATAATA
>NW_018151809.1:34335-49942 GCF_900067755.1 Pogona vitticeps | reverse complement strand
TTATTGTCATTGTAAGTATATACACATACAACGAAATTCACAATTCACATTTAGGGAGGCAATCAATCTTGTATTTGGTTTTCTTCTTCTTTTTGTACCCTTTCTCAGCTTTATTGTCTTTTCCAGAGAAACATGCCTTGTCGTTATGTGCCCAAAGTACCTATAACAGCCTGCTTCATAATTTTTGCCTCCAGAGGTAGTTTAGGCTTGATTTGCTCTTAGACCCACTTGTTTGTATTTCTCCAAATATGATCACTCTTCAGGCCCAGCTCCTGTTGCTTCTTTTACCATCTGCTAATGAAAGGATGTGCACGTTTCTAACCAGGACAGCCATTACTTGATTGTAATATTTGCAATGGCTTTTCGTTCAGCTGGAAGAGTTAGTAATGCTCCTTTTCATTTAGTCAGGAATCTTGAAATTTTCAATTCATATTTTTAGCAAGCTAGAAAAGTGTTCACACAGTTTTTATTGGTGCCCTTATTTGATTCTTGTGCATACTTGCCCTGGAATCTAAAGATATGAAGTACAAAACTGTTAACTGACTACTTCTTATAATACTGTACTTGTTCTCCTTTTCATACAGTCTGTACTCTTCCACTTCCTGGAGGCTATTCTGGAGGGCTTCACCAGTCACCTGTTTTCCACCACCATCATTAGCAATTAGTAATGTGAATTGGGCTCCTGTGAGGAATCGTGTTGTGGGTAAAAAAGGAATAAGTTTTTTTTGGGGGGGAATCCACAACACCCTGATCCCAACTCGATCAGGTAAACTGCACACAATCTCAGAATATGCCTATTGAAACACACATCACACCACTGTCCTCCTCATAACCACAAATCTGATGCTCAACCTTTCCCAACAATTTTCTGGGAAATGAGCAGGGTGGAGAAAAACGAAACCCCATCCAGTTTGGTCATCTGTGCCAAAATCCTGTAATGTGGCATTAATGGTCTTTCGGCCCCAAGATGATTTATTGTCATCATAATCACATGCCATCAACTCTGATTTATGTTGACCCTTTCAGGGTTTTCCACGTTCAAAGTACAGTAGTACTTTGGTTTACGAATGCCTCGGTTAATGTAATTTTCAGTTTATGAACAAAAATCCATTGAAAATAATGCCTCAGTTGACGGGGGTTTTCCGCAGTACGAAGGAAGTTTCCCCAGGATGCATTGTGCCTGGAGGTTTATAGTGCGGCCCCTATTCCTATGGCAATCTGCATTTCGGTTTATGAATTTTCCGCATTACGTAATGTCCCATAGAATGCATTACATCCGTAAATTGATGTACTACTGTACTCAGAAGTGGTTTACTATCTCCTCCTTCTGGGGGCATTCTGCGACTGTGCAGCTTGCCCAAGGCCACATAGGCTGACTCTACTGGAAAGAGGCCCAGTGGGGAATTGAATTCCCAACTCTGCAGACAGATACCTAAACTGCAGAGCTATTGAGCCAGCCAATCTAAAACAGAGCTGCAAATTGTGCCACTCTCTCATCCATGCCTTATTCATTCGGTTCATTTTGTATATAAGCAACACTAGTAAGCTAATAAGAGGCTAGTGATTGTCTGGATTACTCTGAAGTGACTGCACAAATTGACAGACAAACTGGCTACTTTTACTATCATTACTATGACATTTATTTTCTGGAAAATGATTCAGATTGTCTTTTAACAGATAACTTTTATGGAAGGTTGCAGAGAGATAGGCTGATCTTTTAACCCAGAGGAGACCTGGCTTTGTACAGATTTCTAGAGCAGGGCTGGTGAACATCAATCAATCAATCAATCAATAAATAAGACACGTGGTTAGAAGGCAGAAGCGGTTTGAGAAAAGAGGGCAACATCATTCCTGGCAACGTGGGCCCTTCCCCACTGTTCGTCTCCTCTGAAGAGATCTTGCAGGCTTTGGTGTAAGAATACCCGAAGCCCGTTTAACCAAGAACTGCCCCGTAAAATATTGTGCATAAATTACATGCAGCAGGAATACAAGACAAGCAGCGATTGTCTCAAGTCTTTTTACAAGCTTCATTTTCTCCCTCCCATATTCCCATCAGCACAACATCCTGTTCAATGTCTTCCCTGCCCAGAAATAGCTCTGCTCTCCTTCTGCCCCCGCGTCTGTCTTCTCCGGCCCCCCCACGTTACCTCGTCCTCGACACCCGTCTTCATGGTCCCCCTTTTTGGACCGGAACCTTTCAACGATGCCTCTTGTTCCTTAGCGGCGGTGCGCTTTGGGGGAGGAACTGCTTGCCTCTACTTCGTGTCACGTGACCGAGGCCGAGTCTGGTTCTTATCGAGACAGACACACAGCCCTTCCAATCGATTGTTCGAGGGCATAGATGGATGGCCGGGTGGCATTTACTGAATTTTATTTTAACCCCGCCATTCTTCTTAAAAAGGACGCAAGACGGCTTACGTCCTAGAAAGGCCCGTCAGGTCTAGAGATGGGCACCAACCACTGGTTCAGTGCAGTATGTTTCCCAACTAAACAGCTGGTCCATGGTTTGACATCCCACCCCCTTCAACAGGTGCCCCATCCAGAGATATGATCATTCCCTTCATCTGAAGGTGCTTAGATACATTAAACCTTATGAAAATTAAACACTTAGCTAGTCTTATAGGTTGTTGTTGCTATGGGCCATCAAGTCATCTCTGACTCATGGCGACCCCAGATTTAAAGCTGAAAACAATGAGTGTACAACGGTGGTTTACATCATTATAGGGCAATGTTTAAAACTAAGAACAATGAATAAAAAGAGGCAGCTTTTCTTTTTTGACTGTGATTGCAGTGAGAAGGGAGCGTCTTTTTAAAACCAGCAGAGAGAGAAATCCTCAAATAAGGCTTTGGCAGTTTTCTTTTCTCCCTGTTCCTTTCCCTCCCCACTTCCCAGACCGCCACCGTCTCATATCCTAAAATTAGGTACCCTAAGATGATGCCTTCTCTGACAGCTGCCATTTTCGTCTGCCTCAATATGTGAGCGAAATAAAAGAAAAATATTGTAGCACTTTAACGAGTAACAAGTGGGTTTTGACTCTGGGAAGCCCACTCTGAAATCAAGCCATTCGTCTTTAAAATGCTGGCACGTTTTCCCGTTCTTCCCCTCTTTTCTTATTTCTGAGGAAGTTTACCCTACCTTTTGTTGGCATTGCTCATCTACTAGTCTATACCTGACAAAGGAGAGAAGGAGATGCTCTGCCCTGAAGTGCTTACACATAAAATTTAGTGGATTTGGCCACAGACCATCTATCAGTGGCAAAACACCTATTCTGCAAGCAGCCACATGGGTTGGGGAGATAGAATGGAGGCTTCTCTGTTTTACACCCAAGAACAGTGTGGGCATAGGGCAGGTCATTTCCTATACCTTAAGAAAGGCCATCACTGGCTTAAAATAGGCCTGGGTGGAGCAAAATTGTATTTAGATGGCAAGTCACACACCCCAGATGTTTTTTGGTGATGCAGTTTGACATTTGAGAGGACTATCTTTCCCCCCACCCCAGGTTTAAAGGGGCAGAAAGGGGGTATGGCCCACCAAGGTTGGGGAAAAGCAGAAATCCCCCACCCCCATGCAGCAGGGTTGGCCCACCAGGGACTAAAAGTACTTCATGTGACAGACAGCGATCCAGACACTGATCTAAGCAAGGAACAGGCATGATGAACTCACAGTATTCCTTATCAAAACATTATGGCTAAGATGGTTCATAAGGAATCTACAGGACCATGTCAAGGTGAAACATCTTGCATTAGGAAAGCACGTCACTAATAAATTGAGTTCTCATTGCTAATACCAATCTTCTATTGTTTCGTAACAACTGGATAGGGAGCTAAAAAAACTTCTGAAAGTCAAAGGTTTCTTGAATTGACTCCATAAAACAAGAAGAAATGAAACTCACAAAAGCTTCGAAGTACAAGCAGACTCAGATGAGACCAGTAACAGTGGCACTTGGGGAATTCAGATCCAATCAGTTTATTGCTCATTAGCCAACTGGGATCTCTGCATATGCAACATAATTTCAAACATAAGATGCCTAACAATGTACACAACAAATCAACTAAGCCAGAATTAAATAAACACAGACTCTTCATTAAAATGGCACTATTAGCCCTCATAAAATACACAACCTCCTCTTCCTTATAAGTCAAAATGGCAAGATTAGCAGACATGTATGTTGTAAAAGAATCTGTCCCAAACATAGTTAAAGTAACTGTAGTAGACTTTACCTAGTGTAACATTTAGCTATAATCTGGAAAACTGCTATGACTCAGACATTTTACAATATCTGCTCAGGCATGTAATGAAAAGACCCAGTTTGGAACCAAGTGAGTTTGTTTTGTTCAAATAACAGCAATACAAAAGGTGAGGCCTGCTGGAAATATAGCTCAAGGCAGAAGGACACTTTTGCCTTTCCCCCCTAATATTATTATTATCAGGCTATCACCAGTCAAAGAACTGCCCTGGAGTAGATCTGGGAACACTCAGTGCTCTAGTCAAGAATAATTTCTTTATTGCCTTCAAAACGCTTGTTTCTGAAAGAGCCTCCTTCAGGGGTTGCATACAACATGTTTGGCAAAAACAAACAAACAATTATTTAAAAATGGATCACCTGACTTGTGGCTAGTCTGGGTAGCTCAGTGAGTTAGGAGTTTAATTCCCCACTATGCCTTCCAGAAGAGCCAGCCTGTCCCAGGGTTTCCCTAGAAGAAGGGACTGATAAAATGTGGTCTGCTTCTGAAATTAATTTTAGACATTCTTCCAGGTAAACCAGATGGCAAGATATATGAAAGAACACACGTGCTATCTTAGGCACAACTATAAGGCAACAAAACCAAGGAGATCAGCTCATCCCTCATTTTTATCTGTCCTTCTGTTGAAAATGGTCGAGTCCACTGTTACAAGGGCTCTTTCATGGGTTACTGTCATCGGTTGTTACAATACAACATCAGAAAAATAGCACATTTAAGGGATGGCTATAAAATACATAATCAAAACATCTTTTTCAAATATGTGGTACAATGAAGTATAGACCAAGAGTCTGTTCCCTGAAATACCAGCAGGAAAAGGGGCCTTTAAAATGAAAAAGTACATACTTCTTGCAGATAATCCTGGAAGGCAGTTCATGTTAACCATAACAATATGTTCACTATCTCTGTATATTTTAGCTCTGCTTCAGAAACAGGGCCTTTTCCTACTGTTTGTGTCCTCCATTGTTTCTTTTTTGTAGTAAGAAGGAACTAAAGGATTTAATGCAGCAAATAATTACCATTCATTAAGATGCCATTTTTGAGTGCTAATTATGAGTGCTAATTATGCCAAATATTAATTCAGGTCAACTGGGTCTATTTGCAATGCAGGGAGGATTGGAAAATTTTTCAGAATGATGCTTCTTTGTGTAGGTAACAAAGTTCTGCATTGAATACATGTTATCTCCTTCATGGTCCCAATGTGGATCAAGTCCACTCAGAGCTCAGAACAGCTATCTCTTTCCCTTTTTTAACAACTATCAGATTCTCTCAGCCAGCATGGCCACCAAAAGGTAGAAGGTATATTCCACATAGTAAGTTTTCCAAGTTTGTAGGTCCTAATAGCTCTTCTGTGTGCTAGCCTTCACTCCCCACATGCATCAATGAGCCTTGGACACCTGCAACCCTGCCATCAGTTCACCGGTTGTCCCTCATGGCACCACTTTTGATAGGTACTAACCACTGAATATCGGGAACACCCCACAAGACTTGTCGTTTTGGAGATGCTCTGACCCATTCGTCTAGCCATCACTATTTGGCCCTTGTCAAAGTCAGTCAGATTTTTTCACTTGCCCATGTTTCCTGCCTCCATGAAAGTCAAGAACGGACTGTTTACTTGCTGCCTAATATCTCCCATCCCTTGGCAGGTGCCATTGTAATGATATAATCAATGCTATTTACTCCACCTGTCAGTGGTTTGAATGTTGTGGCTGATCAGTGTAAGTTCCATTGATTCAAACAGGCCTATCTGAGCTGCGACTTACTATGCTAAACAATGGATTTCAGCCGGTGTAGTGTAGCAGGAAAAGCAACAGACTAGGACTTAGGAGAACTGGGTTTGAACCCCCCCCCCCTTGGAAACTCACAGTAAAACCACTGCTCAAATATCTCACCTACTTTGAAAAGAAAACCCTGTTAGGACCACTATTAATTGGAGGTGGACAGTACATAAGCCACACATATGTTAGCCCATCTGTGTATATTTGTCTAAACTGTCACCACCATGGTATGTTTTATGACTATTGTGTGGACATTTTCTGGTTTTTGCACTTCTGCTCCTGCCACGCTCTCACTCATTCATTCCCCAGCTTCTCCCAATAACTGGAGTTAAAGTTCAGGTTCATCCTGCATCTACTCTGTATGCCTCTTCCCTTTCCTCAGCTTGTGATTGTTCAAGAAGGTATTTCCCAAACTAAGGGCACATATGAGGTTTCCCACCCGAGTGGATCTGCCTGCAGATTGCTAAATTTTTGCAGTAAAGAAAACATTTTCCACAGTGGATGCCAATACAGTTACTCTCTTGCTAATTAAAATGCCAATTCTCACTAGCTGAGTTGTGAGGAAGATTTTTTTTCCATGCTATGTTTATTTATGCCATCTCCCCCTTAAAATCATTCTGTGGCTTCAGCATAGTTGTGGAGGCTTTGGTACGTGACCTTTGGCAATCAAGACGTAGATAATTGGACAATCATCTGTTAGATCTGCTTAGATATAGATTCCTGCATTGAGCAGGGGGGCGGATTTGATGGCCTTATAGGCCCCTTCCAACTTCACTTTTTTATCATGTTTCTTTTTGCTATGTGGGTTATCTGAGACTACTTGGTGATCTAAATAACATTTTCCATACTAATTTGAATGGTTTCCCCATGCGTGGACTTTCTGATACCTCATAAGAAGTGCATTGTCAGCAGTTCTTATTTCCCACATTCTTGACATTTATTTGATAATCTGTGTAGACATGGTGCTTTGCCTTGAGCACTCCTGGCATCTAGAAGTCCCTCTCCTGTGTAACCTATAGTATGTCATGCTTTACATTTCTTGTGGGGATGGCCTGATTACCCTACATGTTCTCCCCTGACAGGAAAACACATGTATGGACTCTCTGGTGTCTCAAAAATTGTGAACTGTGAGGAAAACATTATCCACATGCCTGGCATTAGTATGGTTCTTCTGCTATGTGACCTCTTTGGTGAGTAAACAGGTCTGAATTGCGTGCAAAACGTTTTCCACACTCTGGGCATTTGTATGGCCTCTCTCCTGTGTGGACTGTCTGATGTCTCACAAGGTGCACATTCTGAGCAAAACATTTCCCACATTCCAAGCATTTGTATGGTTTATCTGTAGCGTGGATTATCTGATGTTTCAAAAGAGCTGAACTGAAAATAAAGCCTTTCCCACATAACTGGCATTTGTATGGTTTCTCCCCTGTGTGAATTCGCTGATGCTTCATAAGGCTTGCACTGGAAATGAAACATTTCTCACAGTCCTGACATTTGTATGGTCTTTCTCCTGTGTGGCCTCTCTGATGCATCAATAGGTGTGAATTCTGAGCAAAAGAATTCCTGCATATTTGACATTGGTATGGTTTCTCTCCTGTGTGGATTCTCTCATGCTTCACAAGACTTGTACGGCAAATAAAACATTTCCCACACTCTAGGCATTTGTATGGTTTCTCTCCTATGTGGATCCGTTGATGCTTCACAAGGCTTGCACTGGAAACAAAACATTTCCCACACTCTAGACATCGGAATGGTTTTTCTCCGGTGTGGAGTGTGAGATGCCTCACAAGGTATGAATTCTGACCAAAACATTTCCCACACTCCTGACATCCATATGGTTTTTCTCCTATATGGACTCCCTGATGTTTCACAAGGTTTGTATTGCAAGCAAAACACTTCCCACATTCTTGGCATTTGTATGGTTTTTCTCCTGTGTGGACTGCATGATGCCTCATAAGATGTGAATTCTGAGCAAAACACTTCCCACACTCCTGGCATTTGTATGGTTTCTCTCCTGTGTGGACTCCCTGATGCTTTACAAGGTTTGTATTACAAGCGAAACACTTCCCACACTCTTGGCATTTGTATGGTTTTTCTCCTGTATGGACTGTGTGATGTCTCATAAGATGTGACTTTTGAGCAAAACATCTCCCACACGCCTGACATTTGTACGGTTTATCTCTTGTGTGGATTGTCTGGTGCTTCGAAAGGGCTGAACTAGAAGCAAAACATTTCCCACAGAGCTGGCATATGTGTGGTTTTTCTCCTGTGTGGACTCTTCGGTGCATCATGAGGTTTGAATTGCAAGAAAAGCATTTCCCACATTCCTGGCAACTGTATGGTTTTTCTCCTGTGTGGACTCTTTGGTGCCTTGGAAGGTCTGACCTGTGAGCAAAACATTTCCCACACTCCTGGCATTTGTAGGGTTTCTCCTCTATGGCCATTGTCTGTTGGCTCTTAAGATTCAAAATGTTGGCAAAATATTTCCGAGATTCGTCACATCCAAAATATTTATTTTTTGTGTTGACCCACTCATGAAGCACAACAGCTATCTTTTGGGAGAAATAGTCAGGACAGTTGTAGGGCTCCACTCCGGTATGATTTTCTTCTCTTTGGGCTTGCTGTGGTCTAGAAAGATCCAGAATGGATGTAGAACATTTCCTACACTTTGTGGACGGAGATCTTTTCCTCCAGTTATCTGTTGGGAAGAAGGAAAAGCATAAATGAGCCGGTATTCCCAGTTCTGACTAAGGAGAAAACTGAGGGAGTAGAGAAAACAGTGTGGAAATCATGAAGGGAAAAATAAATGCCAAGAATCCAGTTGAATAATTACACTCAATGGCTCAATAATACACTGAATAGAAGCCAATAGTGCAATATGGCTGTAAAAAAATAAATGCTATTTTAGGCTGCATTAAGAAAAGTACAGTCTCCAAACCATGTGGAGTTGACCCAACTCCGGGAGGCAGTGGAAGACAGGAGGGACTGGCATCCTCTGGCCCATGGGGTCACAAACAGTCGGACACGACTTAACGACTAAACAACAACAACTACTACATGTTTTCCCCCTTTGTTGTCTCTGAAGATTCAGGTGGCAAGAAATTTTAAGAACTGTTTTAGTCCTTTTAGATCTTAGCATGCTTTCATCTCACTGCTGGTTTTATTTTGGCTTCACATGCTGAGTGTTTTCGTGAAACACCATTTCCCTTGTAAACAAGTGCTCCCCCTTGATTTTACACAGTCAATTTGGCAATATAATGTGGGGGTGGTGGGTTGAAAGGGTGTTAGTATGGCCTCTACTCCTTGGTATTTGACTGGCATGACTCTGCGGTGAACCTCCATTATGATGGCTGTTAAAGACAAGAGGTTTTCTAAGCAAGTTCAAGTAGGGGTTTTTTACCCAAAAAGCTGCTTGATCCCAGATCCATGATTTCCACTTGCTCCACGTCCAGAGGATTCTGTACACACAGCTCTTCCTCCTGCTCCATATGGGAAATACGTTCAGATTTTGGAACTGGGAGATAAGAAGGAAACGAGGGATATCAGGAATAAGTTGTAAAATGTTTCTGTGCATTTTTAAAATGTTCACATTATATATATTAAATCTCATTGCAAGCCACATGGTTCATTAATTGTATCTGTTTTTTTAAATATATAGCAAAAGAAATATTACAAACATGTCAACAAAGGTTTTGGGAGCACAACATCCTTAAGTTCCTTCCTTGATTAACTGTCTTGAACTTGTTAATAGTAACAGATTACATGTCGGGGACAAGAGATATAAAAAAAGATGGTAGCATCTAGCCAACAGGGAAAAAATATTCAGTTGAAATGTGGTGCTGGGGGAGAGCTTTACAGATACTGTACCCTATAAAGAAAGATGAACAAGTGGGTCCTAGATGAAATCAAGCCTGAACTATCTCTGGAACCAAAAATGTTGAAACTGAAGCTGTCCTATTTTTGGCACATCATGAGAAGGCGGGATTCTGTGGAAAAGCCCTTAATGCTTGGTAAGGCAGCAGGAAAAGAGGAAGACCAAATACGAGATGAACTAACTCCCTGAAGGAAGCCTCGGGCTTGAGTCTCCAAGAGCTGAGCAGGACAGTTGAGGACAGGCATTTTTGAGGTTGCTCATTCACATTAGGTTGCCATAAGTCAAAGGCAACTTGATGGCACAGAATAACAACAGTTATGGAGCCATACGAGAACTAAAATGCTGCAAGGACCTTCCAGGATTGTCTCATGCTGTTGTGAAAAATCCACAGCTGTAGAACTCCTGAGGGATGACCATCCAGCCTCTGTTAAAAATGGGCCATTAAGGAAAATTCACACACTCTTCTAGTTCATCCCAGGGTCAAATAGCTCCTGCCACCAGGATATTGTTCCAAATGTTTCACTGATATCTTGTTTCATGTACAGTGGTGCCTCACTTGATGGCGATAATCCATTTCAGCAAAAACACTGTACAATGAAATTGTCATCAAGCAAAAGTAAAAAACCCATTAGAATGCATTAAAAACTGGTTAATGCGTTCTAATGGGCAAAATATCTCATCGTCCAATGAAGATCCTCCATAGGGTGGCCATTTTCCGGTGCCTGTAAAGCGAAAAAGCCCTCCTAAACACAGCGGGGAGCCGTTTTGCACAGTGGACGGCCATTTTGAAACCCGATGATCAGCTGTTTTCTGATCGTCGTTAAGCGAAAAATCGGTTCCCAAAGCAGGGAACCAATCATCGTTAAGCGAAAAAAGCCCTTTGAAACATCGTTTTGCGATCGCAATAGCGGTCACAAAAACATCATTGAGAAGTGATTTCATCATATAACGAGGTAATAGTCAAGAATAGACTAGTATGGCTGTTAGCTTCTGGCACAAGCAAAAGCACATTTCCTCCACCTTCCATGTGGTGGCGCTTAACATATTTGAAGAGGACAATCATGTCACCTTTCAGTCATCCCTAATGCAGGCTGAGCAGATTCACCTCCCTTAAACATTTCTCATAGGACTTGATTTCTGGACACTTTATAAAAATCTAGGGTCATCAAAAAGCTTTGTATGCAGCTACCCCACTTTCTACAGATGTTTCCTACTCTTCTTGAAAACACTGGAATTCCTTTCAATTAGAATTTCCACACCTCACTTTTAAGCAAGAAATCAGTATTGTGAACTTACTTCTTTTTCAGCATTTCTCACATACCTAGTGTAACATTCTAATCCCAGGGAGGCATCCCTTCTCACTATTTTCACTCTCTAGTGAGTTATACACTGCCCAGACACCACAAGGTACCTCACTGGTGCCTTCACCTTAAAATCTAATAGCTTCTTCTTGATCACATTAGGTTTGGCATTAACCAGCCCCCAAGCTGGCCCAAAGTGTTGCGGATTGCCCCATTCTCTGGGCTAACCCAACAATGCCTTCTAGCTGCAGTTGGGATCAATATTATTCGGTTTTCAAGTGAAAAGGTTTGTTCCTGTACACTTTGTGTCTTCTTCAAGTCTTGATACTGCGTTGCCTAAATTGACGTAGGTGTTCCACTCCCTCTTCTCTCTAACTGCTAACATTTTAAAATGTTACTTATGAATCAATAAAGAAAATAGTTTTTTCTAGGACTCAAACACAAGGAGTTTATTAGGGAAATACAGGGATCAAGATAGAAGGGAAGAGTCATTTATCAGGTACACTAACCTGAAATGCAAAAGATTAATAAACTTCATATTCCTCTTTTCCTGCAGTCTTGAACCTTCTCCAACTTTATCGTAAGCGAAATGTAGCAGGGCTAAACTCCCTAATTATCATTACATGGTTGTTGTATTTGATTTCAAAGACTATATCCATCCTGAAAACAATGCTATGTTTTGTTTATTCATTTGTTTTAATATCTGCTGTTGTTATTTCATAATGTTATATTTTATTTGCTCAGCGTGCTTTGCTTTGGAGTGGTACAGAAGCTTAAAACAAATTTTAAAATGTTAGGTAAAGAAAAGGAAGTTAGGTTCGCTGGCATCAAACTCCCTTACACCAGACCTTCTACCCATTTAATCCAGACAAGCCAGTTAGCACCACAATGATATCTGTATTTACACAGGAGAAGAACGGAACTCTACCCATTTAATCCAGACAAGCCAGTTAGCCCCATAATGATATCTGCATTTACACAGGAGGAGAACATAACTGTATATAGTTAAACCAGAGCCAGCCAAGGACATTTTGCTGCCTGAGGCACACGGATTCCCCTCACTCATGCAAATCAAGGCGCAGAGTGCTGAAAGCCAGTCAAGTTATTTTACTTCGCAATGCGATGTTTTTTTCAACAGCTGATCGGCGGTTCCAAAATGGCTGCCGCGCGCCCAAAATGGCCACCGCAACCATTTTTGCGCCTTGCCCTCGCTTATCGAGGGTGCGAAAATGGCGGCGCTATGGAGGATCCTCACTGAACTGTGAGTTTAGGGCCCCATAGGAATGCATTAAACTAAGTTTAATGTGTTTCTATGGGGTTTTTCGATCCGTTTAGCGACGATTCCACATAGCAACGATTAATCCGGAATGGATTAACATCGCTATGTGGGGCACCACTGTATAGTTAAACTGGAGCCAGAAAAAGACATTTTGCTGCCTGAGCCACACGCCTTCCCCTCAATCATGCAAATCAAGGCGTAGAGTGCTCAAAGCCAGTCAAGTTATTTTGTTACCTGAGGCGAAAACCCTACAAACCATCTCACCTGTTCCTGACAGTAAAAGGTTTTAACAAGCATTAGCAGGCCATTTTATGCCCAATCCTGAGGCCCCATGTTCCTTCCTCCAGGAATGTATCAGGACAACTGGTAAAGGATCAGGATAACTCTTCCATTACTATTGTATCTCCCCTTTTGAAATGTCTGTAAATCTGATTTAGGCTGAGACCATCAAAGTTTTCTGTCTGGGTTGGAGAACAGACTTCAGAAGGAACGCTGCAATCCTAAGTAGGTAAACAATGGATTCAGAACAATGCTTACCAAGAGAGAACACCGTCTCATAGTTTTCCATCATGACTTCCTTGTATAAAGATCTTTGGTCTGAAGCCAGCAATACCCACTCCTCCTTGGTGAAACACACGGCCACATCCTCAAAGGTCACCAGTTTCTGAAACACATTCCCCCCCCCCAAAAAAAAACCCAATCAGAGTTTGGTGTGGATAATAATATTACCTAATTGCCACAAATGTCTGGCTAGGTTTTTGAGTGAAAAGACAATGTGACATGTTCGTGCATGGAAAAGAAATCTCTGCAGGATCTGTCAGTTACATTCTTGTGGAGTTAGAGCAAAATTTAGAAACTGTGGTGCAAAACACTGCAAAGCTGCCCCATTTTTTTTGAGTGGAAATGGCCAATTTGTTTTTAGGATGCTCATTAAGACTCCATGCTGGGTACATCAATTATACGGTTGTTGGGGGGGAAGTGCAAAACATAGGATGTGCAGTGCAGAAAATGGTGGTTCCCAACCTTGGGTAAAGCAGGTATTCTTGGACTTCAACTCCCAGAAGCCTTCACCACCAACTGTGCTGGCCGAGGTTTCTGGGAGCTGCAGTCCGAGAACACCTGGGTAACCCAAGGTTGGGCGTGACTGGTAGAAAACTAATGTGAGGGAAGATGTCAGGAGTTCCCAATGGCTCAGAGGGCATGAACATTAACCTGCAAAAAGGGTAATTTCCTTGGCGTTCCCTCCAGTTCTTATCTCGGGAAGGAGGCATTTGAGGGACATTTTATTCTCTGAGTCTGGAGCCAAGACATCCCTCTCTCAGATCTCACAACAGCTGCAGATGATATGCATGAAGGTGTTTCACATTGGTTGTTGTGGGTTTTTCGGGCTCTTTGGCTATGTTCTGAAGGTTGTTCTTCCTAACGTTTCTCCAGTCTCTGTGGCCGGCATCTTCAGAGGGCAGGACTCTGTGCTCTGGTGCAGTTTGTTTGGGAGTTGAGTATTTATGGCTGTGAGATCAGCTTTTGTCCTTTTCAGGAGATGAGTGATTATGGTAGATATGGTGTTTCACATTCCTCACCACGCTCTCAGTGGCCCCTCCTGAGAACCTCCTACCTGAGTTTCTTCCACCATCACCCTTTTCTCTTCCTTCCTTCTGGAGAAAGATTGACATCCCGCTGCACACTCTGCAAAGGGAAGAAGAGCAAGTCAGAGAGCAGACCTTTCAGAACTGCACCACTTGTCTACTAGAGCAGTGGTTCTTAACCTTTGTTACTCGGATGTTTTTGAACTGCAACTCCCAGAAACCCCAGCCAGCACAGTTGGTGGTGAAGGCTTCTGGGAGTTGCAGTCCAAAACTCCTGAGTAACCCAAGGTTAAGAACCAGTGTACTAGAGAAGCCCTCTTGTCTGCAACAGAAGGCTTACCAGGAAGGGGGGCGGGGAAGAAAGGAAAAAAAGTCTGAACTTCTCACAAATATTCCCTTGTAACGTTTTAGAGAGAAATATAAGGCCCCTCCAGATACTTAGCCACACACACATGTAAAGAGAAAAAAGCAACCAGGAGAGGGGTTGGAGGGGTGTGCAAAAACACCCATCCCATGCTCATCAGGTTACCGCTAATACATATGCAAAGCAATGCCAGTGCCACGTCACAAAGTGATGTTCATTGTCCTGGCACGGGTAAGGCAT
This sequence comes from Pogona vitticeps, assembly GCF_900067755.1. Taxonomy (NCBI): domain Eukaryota; kingdom Metazoa; phylum Chordata; class Lepidosauria; order Squamata; family Agamidae; genus Pogona; species Pogona vitticeps. The sequence goes on along the minus strand of NW_018151809.1, from coordinate 35,278 downwards.
GGGTGGCATTGTTCATAATCAAGTACAGGCTGCAGAAAAAATTGCCTGAGCAAAATGATGCTGTAACAGGAGTACTCGAGACATACACAATGGCTACACTGTGGCTACCCTTGTTCTATTCCCTTTTCCATCTCCGGTAGGTAATAGTTTATCTAGCGATCTATTGATTGATCGATCGATTTAAGTTCAGCCCTGTCATGGAGGCACAGTGGAGATCTGAATTCCCAACCTCTGGCTCTGCATCCAGAGAGCTAAACCCCTCAGATATTTGAGTTATATACCACTTCCTAGTGGACACACTACTCTGTGCAGTTTACAGATTAAAAACCGCAGCATGCCACACCTATCTTTGAACCGGTCCTGCCTTCCTCACCATACCTGACACACTCCGGTTGCAGACATGCCCATTTTCTACGGAACCGGCCATCTGGTGAGGATGCTTGATTGCTACACTGCAGCTTCCAAGACTTCAAAGCGTGCCAGGTGTGGATGTCATGCAGTACTGTCCCGTTAGAGGCAGAGAAACAGAGAGAGAGACCTTTGTGAAACGGAGAACCGTGGGTCAAATGATGACATTTCTTTTCTTACGCAAAAGACACATCTGGGGAGGTGGTGATGCACAGGAAAAAGCCAAACCATCTCCCCACATCTTCCGTTTTACCACTTCCATTCCAGTGCAGTTTCTGGTCTCAGGGCTGGCAGACGGACGACTGGACGTGGGCAACGGGTTCTATCCTGCACATCGGAGGGAAATGTGGGCGATCATTCAAGACTGGCCTCTCTGGAGCTTTGGTCCACCCTCCAATCGTCCCTCCCAGTGCCCAGCCTAGAGGATATCTATTAAAGCACTGATAAACCCCGTCTTTCCAGCAAATGGACCTCAAGATGGCTAAGAGCATCCCATAATAAAGACAACCATTAACCAGTGCCCAAGAGAAGAGCC
>NW_018151809.1:21514-34150 GCF_900067755.1 Pogona vitticeps | reverse complement strand
TTCTCCCTCCTTCTCCTCCATCATCATCCCACCCCCTTGATTTTGCACCGCCAGCGATGCTCACCCCTCCTTCTCCCCACGGGTCGCCTTCACGATTTGCAGGAAGCCTGCGGGAGAAACAAGCCTGGGGAGCGTCCCTTCCGACGTCACACGCCGCTTCTCTTTCTATGGGCTCTCCTATTGGCTGGCCGGCCTGTTTCCTCACCATGTGCCTGAAGCCATGCCAGGCTCCTGGAAAACACATCTCATCTGCTTCCTGAGCCCAAAGTGAAGTGAATGGCTGCATCGGGTGTTTATGGCCACTGAGTGAAAGGGGTTGTTGTCACCTGTTGTCAAGTCGCCCTCATCTTGTGGCGACCCTGTGAATGAGCGACTGTCCTGTCCTCAACGGCCCTGTTCAGCTCTTGCAAACTCAATCCCGTGGTTTCCTTTAGAGAGTCGGTTCATCTCATACTCCGTCTTCCTCTTTTCCTGCTGCTGCCTTCCACCTTTCCCCAGGATGATTTTTTTCCAGATAACTCTTTATCTTCTCAGGATGTGCCCAAAAGGAGGACAAACTCGAATTGAACAATTTTTGCCTCCAGAGAGAGTTTGGTCCTTTCCAGCTTCTCAGACCACAATAACCCAGTACTCTTATATGTGGCGGATCTCTTTCAGCAGAATTGCTGGTGCTGCTAATTTATAGCTGCTTTCCACCTATATGTGTGATCAAGGATAATAGAGCAAGCCTCTGACCCCCCCCCCCCCCCAGGAGTTTATGGCTAAAATTGGATGGGCTGGCCACCAACCAGATCTTGGTGAAGGAGCCCTTACCATAGACAGGGCTCGCCTGACACATAAACATTTCTAGCAAAAGCATCAGAGAGCAGGTTAAAGCCACACTGGGCTGGCCACCAACCAGATCTTGGTTAAGGAGCCCTTAACAAAGATAGGGCTCGCCTGAAACATAAATATTTCCAGCAAAAGCATCAGAGAGCAGGTTAAAGCCACACTTTTCTTTGCCTGTGACTTTGAGCCATTGGAAGCCTGTCACCACCTGCATACCGTTTAATGCCTCAAAAACTCATTTTTCTAAACTGGAAGTGGAGACATACTGACTTCCAGATTCCTCCTCCCCCCCTCCCCCCGTAGTCTTTTTCTTTTGTGGGGGGGGGGCAGGGAGAGTCATTTTGCTGTTTTTGTGCGGGCCCCAATAAATCCGAGGTGGAAAACTAACCTGTAGGGTTGTGACAGTTGGTCACTTCTATCCTAGCAGAAAAATGTGTAAAAAGATAAGTACAGCACTGTAATAGCTGCATGCAGAAACGGCCACAGAAACACCTCACACATTTGCTTTAATTTATTTTTGTTTTTGACCTATATTATTCAAACTTCTGAATCGCTTCTAAAATTACTCCTTTCCCTTGTTTCAGAATGCAATGCAGTAAAACAGCAGTTTCCAATCCCGGGTAACGGGGGTGCTGAAATTCCCAGGGGCCTTTACCACCAGCATTGCTGGCTCAGGTTTCTGGGGGTTGCACAACCAAAGAATCCCAGGGCGACCCAAGATTGGAAACCACTGTAAATAAAAGAATCAAGTATCTTCTTTTACCAAACTCTTTAAAATGCAAACGTCTGGGCCTCTTTATACAAGCCACCAGCAAAACCAAAATCCAAACTCAAGTACTAGAAGCTGAGATGGCGACACGCCTGGTCGTAGTTGCGTCACCATCAAACCATTGTTTATTTCACTCCCAAGAAAGGAAGGCATGGGCGCTGGAGGGAAAAACAACAGCTTGTATTTGACACATTAGCCACATCACAGAAGGCACAGGCCTCCAACACTTTAATAAGTTACATAATAAACCTCAAGCTGCATCCAAATAAAAGGAACAAGCATTATTTTATACACTCTAGAAAAGAACAGGGTATAATTACAGTGTTAAAAGTTCTCTGGAATTAACATGTGGAGTCAAAACTAGGATTTCAAATGAGAAAGGTAAATACATGAAGACATTTTACAGTTTAAAAAAAGGCTATTTGTGGTCCACTGCAGTTTGTAAGGGTATGTATACAGCTGCAGCGTAGGTATACTTTTGAAGACTTCTGTGGAAGAATCTCACATTGTTTAAAGCAACAGGTAACATTTCCGTTGGAGGACACTTCTGGGTCACTTAAAACCCTGTGCTGCTTCAGCATTCCTTACTTTCACCCTCACATTTTAAAATAAGATTTGTCAAATCAGCCTATGTCACGATCCATGCCTTTCATCTCTAGAATATGAAATGAGCTGTTGAACACATTCTCTGTTCTCTTACAAGCCTTTATATGTTTAGTTTTTTCCTTTAGAGTAAGGGCTTCAGTGTTATCAAAGGACCAAGATAAAAAAAAAAATCAAGGTCCAAGCCCAAATATTCTAATTTGTCTCAACATAAGATACTTACTTACGTTAATTCATTTTTGCTTTGGAAGCTGCCACCACCTTTTTCACCTTATCCAATAACTTATGCTTAAATCCTGACAAATAATGGTTAATCTTAACTGTGTTTGGGGGAAAAGCCACTCCCGTAATGTTGTTCAAATTCCTGGCATATTCCTCTCCGTCATGGTTAAATACTGACCACAGTTATAAGGTTCAGATAAATGACTCATATGGTTTATATCATAGAAAATTCCTTTCTCGTTTAATACAGCTTTACTGACTGTGCTTTCACTCTACATACAACATGGATATAAGACATTTTTAAACACGTCTTTATTTGACATGAATTTTTTCATGCCTCCTCAGGTACGCCTTGCTCCTGAAACTTTTCCCACAGACGGCGCATGGGTGCGGTTTTTCTCCCGTGTGAATTCTCTCGTGGTGAATAAGGTTGGATCTTCGATTAAAGCTTTTCCCACAAACCGAACAGGCGTGCGGCTTCTCTCCGGTGTGGCTTCTTTCGTGCGAAGTGAGGCTCGATTTCTGTTTGAAGCTCTTCCCACAGGCTGAGCAGGAATATGGCTTCTCCCCTGTGTGGATTCTCCCATGGATGATCAAGTGCTCCTTACGACTGAACCTTCTGCCACAGACTGAGCATGTGTACGGTTTCTCCTGGGTGTGGATTTTTTGGTGTTCGGTATAACTCGTTCTGTGCTTGAAACTCTTCCCGCACAGCGAACAGGTATATGGTTTCTCTCCCGTGTGAATTCTCTCATGAATAGCCACCTGCGATTTATTACCAAAGCTTTTCCCACAAAGTGAACACGAATAGGGTTTCTCCCCAGTATGTGTTCTCACATGTCCAAGAAGATTAGCTTTGCAGCTAAAACTTTTCCCACAGATGGAGCATGTGAAAGGGGTTTCTCCGGTGTGGATTCTTTCATGACTAGTGAGGTTTGATCTTTGCTTGAAGCTTTTATCGCAAAAGGAACAGGTATAAGGTCTTTCTTCTGTGTGAGTTCTTTCGTGCGAAATGAGGTTTGTTCTCCCACTGCAGCCTTTCCCGCAGACGGCACATTTATAGGGCGTCTCTCCTGTATGGACGCGTTCATGTCGGATAAGGCTCACCTTGTGGATGAAGTTCTTGCCACAAATGGAACATGTATAGGTTTTTTCTTGGGTGTGGGTTTTTTCATGGCTAAGAAGGTTTGATCTTTGGTTAAAGCTCTTCCCACAGATGGAGCATATATACGATTTTATTTCACTATGGCTTCTCTCATGAACAGCCAAGTAACTTTTCCAGTTGAAGCTTTTCCCACAGACAGAGCAGGTATACGGTTTTTCGCCTGTATGAGTCCCTCTGTGTCCCAAAAGGCAATCTTTGCGACTGAAGCTTTTCCCACAGATTGTGCATTTGTATGGGATCTCTCCTGTATGAATTCGTTCATGCTGAAGAAGGCCAGAGCACTGACTGAAGTTTTTGCCACAGACTAGACAGGTAAATGGTTTCTCTCCCATATGAATTCTTTCATGTCTAATAAGGCTTGCTTTGCGACTAAAGCTTTTCCCACAGACTGAACACCCATGTGGTTTTTCTCCTGAGTGGGTAATCTTATGTGCAATAAGGCCAGAGTTTTGACAGAAGCTTTTACTGCACACAGAGCACTTATAAGGTTTTTCTCCCGTATGAATTCTCTCATGTCTAATAAGGAGTGCTTTACGGCTCAAATTTTTGCCACAAATGGAGCATGGATATGGTTTTTCTCCTGTGTGGGTTCTGTTATGGCTGATGAGATGAGATCTCTGACTGAAACTCTTCCCACAGACTGAACACATATATGGTTTCTCCCCTGTGTGATTTATCTTGTGCCTAATAAGATGCGATCTCCGCAAGAACTTTTTCCCACAGATCGGGCAGGTATAGAGTTTCTCTCCTTTACGGTTTCTTCCGTGGGTCATCAGGTAATATCTCCAACCAGACCTTTTCTCCCCATCTAAGCGTTTGTAAGTTTCCCCTCCTTTCTGAAGTACTCTCCCAAACTTGTGTGTCATCTTTTGCAGTCTGGGTTCGTTAATGTCACCTCCCACAGAAGATAAAGCCTTCGTCATTCTCTTGCCTAAGACATTTCTTTGGAGCCTCTCTGCTCTGCCTTTGTTCACAGAGAGGTCTGCCTTTTTTGGATAGTCGAAGAGTCTTCCTCTGACAATTCCTAATTCCTGTTCAACGCTTTCTGACGGCAGGCAGTTTTCCACTTTCATAGCTCCATTGCCTGTTTGAATAAACAGATAATTATAACACAAGGAATGCTCTGAACAAATATTAATGAGTACTATACTATGGCCACGCCATCTATAGATCTCTAGAAAACCATTCACTAAACAGGGTAGGTTAATCTGAAAGAGAACGTATTAGCTTAGGGTCTCCAGTGGGTTTCATGGCTTAGTGGGAACTCTATGGTAGACACAGATCTCCCACATCTCAGGCCAGGGCAGATCCCACCGAGCTCTAGTGGAGTTTAATGGTCTTCCTGGAGAGCGCCTGTTACAAACTCCAGCTTCCCATCATGCCAGCAAAGAAGAGCATCCCAAGAAGTTCGGTTTCTTCAAACAGGAACTGGATACTTCTATGCGCAGGTCCCACAGAAGTCCATCTGTTCATGCTTGAGTGACTGGGCAGATGGAACACGAATTGTCATGAATTTGATTATGAAAATTGTAAAAGTAGAATAGAGATGGATTTTGTTTCCTAACAGCAACAAAACAACTAGAAGCTGACTGATGTCCAGGTGTTAATTAGGAAGAAAAAAATTGTACAAGGTCAGTTCTTTTTCCAGCAGAAGAAAAAAAATCAACAAGAACAAGATGACCCTTACCTTATCAAAACTCCAACGGACAAGGACACAACGGCTTAATTTAAGAAAGATGGGCGAAGAGAGAAAAGGAGGACGGAGAAGAGGGGTGAGGGGAGAGAGTTTGCTTTGCTTTCACGACAGCCAGAGACGACACACGGAGAGAGATGCATCTGGCAGAACTTTAATTTGGAGACTGCGTAAGAATGTTAATTTAAGATATAGCTAGACTGTCTATTGTTTTGAAGGCTACCTTGTTTTAATAAAAGATAAAAAGACAATTTGTCTGTAAGTTGGCTCCTTGTTTAGACCACAGCTACTATGGTAAAATTGGCTACTTTAAAAATATATTATTTGATGTAGGCCGCGTTTACGCTACCAAATTAGGGTCCTAAAGTAATAAAAAAGGAAGAACAGATCTTCCAGATTGTTTATTTAAAATCGAGACAGACTTGGGTGAAGGAGTGAGAAGTCGCCTAGGGCAAAGTTACAGGACCCGATTTTGCTGGCAATAGGGACGGATCATTCCGGACCCCTCTCTGTTTCGTGTAAAGGCAGTTCTAAGGAACACTTTTACGACACGAATCGCCCCAGCACTTCAACTATTACATCACATTGGTTCCTTAATAAATTCCTTTCATTTTAAGGACTCAAGCTGAGACTAACCTTGGATTTAGCACACAGGCTTTTTTTTTGGTTCAAATCAACATTTGGGGCTATTTTTACATGAATCGGTGGAGATTTAGTGAGTCCACTCCTTCATAAATTCTACCGATTCAAGTGGTTTTACTCTAGATTTTTTAAAAACAAATAAAATTTTATTTAAAAAATCACTACAAAGCAAACAAATGAAAAACACCTAACAATCAGCAATTACAAAAAGAAAAGAAAAAAAGAAAAACTACTAAATTAAAAACAAACCCTCACCCCTTTTAGGACAGAGATTCCAACATCGTTTGTATCTTGGATTTCTCCAATTGGTTTCCAGTTGTGACTTACTACACAAACAACAGGATTTTAATCATAGTGAGAGGCCTTTCCCTCGGTCCCACCACCCTCACAGGTGCACTTGGTGGGGACACAAGAGAGGGCCTTCTCTGTTGTTGCTCCTAGACTCTGGAACTCCCTGCCACTAGAGGGCAGCCTGGCCCCATCTTTGCAGTCCTTCCACAAGCAGGCAAAGATCTTTCTCCTCAGACCGGCCTTTTCTGAAATGAGAGCCTGTCTAAGAGAGGTTTTAAAACTTGTCATGTATTTTCATTGCTTTAAATCTGTTTTAGTAATGCTCTTACCTAACATTTTAAGTATGTTCATTTAATTCTTTTTAAATCTTTGAATGATTTACTGTTTCGAGTCTTTAATGTTGTGTTTTAACGATGTAAGCCGCCTTGGGTCCTTTTTAAAGAGAAAGGTAGGGTAAAAATATTTTAAAGAAATAATGTTTTAAATGGTTGCAAACCAAGATATGTCTGAGACAATCAATGCACTTTCGTTTCAGTCTTACCTGAGTGGAAGGCTGGGACTGCCGCATTTTCCTCAGATGCCTGGAAGTCTGGCAGCCAAGTCTCCTCTTTTACTTCGACTTTTATTATTATACCAGGGAACACTATTTAGAAAAAAGAAGTAAAAGATAACAAAGATGAGGTCAATCAGCGATGGTTTCCTAATGTCTGCAAGGCAAGTTTGACTGGTTTTATTAAGTCAGTGGTTCCGAATCCTGGGTCACCCAGGTGTTCATAGACTGCAATTCCCAGAAGCCTTCACCACTAGCTGTGCTGGTTGGGTTTCTGGGAGTTGCAGTCCGAGAAGACTTAGATTATCCAAGGTTGTGAACTACAGTGGTGCCCCGCATAGCGACGATAATCCGTTCCGGGCTTGGCTTGGTTAAGACTTCGATGAGAGGCCACCAAGAAAGTTTTGGTCCTGTACTAGGAATATATATAAAAGGTTCCTGTTATCCAAGGTTTCTGGGATGGGGGAGGCTTAAATTATCTTAAATAATAGAATATATATAAACACATACATTTTCTTCTCAAAGAAAAAGTACTTTTTGTTTTGTTTCTGTCACAAGGGAATGGAAGTTCTTTGGCAGAGTGGTGTGGAAAGATATAAGAGGCCAAAAGTTGAGAATCACTATTGAGCAAAATGGACCAAATGAATATAAAGCCCCTTCTTATGTTCCTATAAGTGGTCTATGTATGCACAAAGCAAGATCAAGGGTCAGAGGAGAGAGAGAGGGATGCCTCTGTCAAAAGGAAGCCTTTAGTGTGTGAGATCAAAACCTGATTTGAATTCCAGATCAGGGAAACAGCCCCTCACCTGACCCATCAGCAGCAAGATTTGCATCTTCCTCAGATCCTGGGTGGTCCAGGACCCCAGGCACTTCCTCCTCCTGCTCTTGCTTTATTTCAATGTCAGCATATCCTAAATCAAAAGGAAGGAGGAAAAGAAGACGGCAAGAAAAGAAAAAGAGGTAGTGAACCAAAGTGTTCAGTTGTGATATTACAACAACCTATGCTGGAAACAGAGCATCACTCAGTGGTAAGAGTTTTGTTTAAGAACCCTTGGTTGCCTATTACGCAACTCCCACCAGAGCAGCAGTCAGTTGTAAAAGCCCTCTCCTCCACCGTGCCCAGCCGACCCAAAATACATCTGTCTTGCTTTTCAGCTGGGAGATCAAACGAGGATTCAAGACCAAAAACTCTGCTCATAAAGGAAAGAGAATAATTTGCAAATGAATTACAACACGTTTATTAATAATTAGTTACCTCCTCATTGAATCGTACTCTGTTCTAAGGTGTCTCACCCCAGAAAAGAAAAGAAAATTATAGCTGAAAATTCAAAAGAAACTCTAAGAGCTCCCACTCTGGCAACATGCATGCAGGCCAGTGGAAGAATTGTATGTGACATTGTACGTAACATTTGTTTGCTAGCAAAATGTTACCTTTCCCAGAGTAGAAACGCCGTTTTGAAAGAAAATGCCTGTATTTCAGAAAAAGCAGCTAAGCTGGTCTATGCCTCTCTAATTTAAAACCCCTATCATAATAGGTTCTCAATTATTTGATTCCTGGAATGTAATCAAAGAGCTCAGAGCACCTAGTATGCATTCTCTGTGAGCAAATGTTCCTAATTCATGTCTGGTTCAGACCCTGGAGAGAACCTGCTCTGTAACTCCGCCTAGAGAATTAACGTCCTAACGTGTTAAACCTTTCCTGTTTGTTAATGTTAAAACCTTCTTCTTTGCTGTAGGTTTGCTTGCCATCATGATTTGCGATCCTCATATTTCTTTTTCTCTCTCTCTCCTTTTAATCGGATTACTTTTCTGAATGGTTTCATTTTGTTTTATGGCTACCTTTTATGGTTCATTATTCTTCTTGCATATTGCTATTCTTATTTATTGTTTTGTCTGGGTCCATGGATGGACGGACGGATAAGCTGCCTTGAAGATATGAGAAAAGGCAGCGTATAAATATTGGCTACAAGCTTATCGGTATTTCGGTAAAACTTGTGGAACTAGTCGTAGGTAAAGGCGGCTAACTGACGGGGTGCTGGAATATAATATCTTGATCATGATCCTGGTGATGCCCCTGATCGATGAGGTGCTGGCCTGAATCCTATTTGCCTAGTTAGATTAGCCTCCACAAATTACCCAAACCTTATGTGAACCATTAGGGTAGGAATGAACTGTTAGATAGCTCAGTGGTTCTGGCTTGTGGAGCCGGAGGTTGGGAGGGAGGGATCTTGGCCTTAATTCTGCCCCTTACCTGAGTCAATAATAGGGAAGGTCTGGGAGTTTAGCACCCATGGCTGCTCTTCTTGTTCCAGCTTGATGATCACCTCAGGAAATTCTGTTCACAGAAAGGTACGAGGACTGTGGTTAGGTGTGACAGTGGGTCATACAGGGCAGACAAACAATCCAATTGATACCTGCACACACGTCCAGTACTCAGTTGACTCCGTAAAGGCTGAGTTCCTTCCTGCTCTCCTTACCTGAGTTACACCCTGGCAGAATCTCCTTCTGCTCCATGACCAGCGGGTCTGGAAACCAGGGATCTCCCTCTTGCTCAAGGTGGGAGATCAAGCTGGGTTTGACGGCTGAAAGTCCTGCTCAAGAAGGAATGAAAAACAAGCAGTTGGACAGACATCAGGGCCTAAAGTGTGAACAAAATAGCTCAAAATAGCTCAAGCCGCTCAGACTTTGATACTGTGTTGTCGGACACCCTCCCACAGAACTCTCATCAGCCCTTGCCAGGATAGCTAATAATGAGGGACCAGGAGAGGTGCAGTCCAGCATCAGGAGGACTGCACTCATGGGTTATCCACATGGCTGCTTGCCTTCCTCAAATCCTCAGTATATTTACTGATTTAACAGACATGGGTAACTCCAGTGTGTTCTAGTGGGGCATTTCTATGCACATGAATTATGTTAAAATTAAAATTAAACCATGTTAGGGTTTTCCTCCATCCCTAGGTGTCAGGGCACTATCAAATGATGATGTCATGAGGAAGGGGGCAAGAGCACCTGGGGAAGCCTAAATGGCTAGATTTTAGCACACAGGTTTTGGAAACAGGGACTGAGGCTCCCTACCCCTGCTGAAAAGGAATGTCAGAAAAAGCAGAATGAGAAAAAGCACTTTTTCTATTCCAATTGGGGAAAGGTGGCCTCACCTATAGCAACCACATTTTCATAATTTTCTTGCATGACATCCCGATATAAAGCCTTCTCACACGGCTCTAGCAGAGTCCACTGGCTTTTTGTGAAATACACAGCAATGTCCTCAAAAGCCACACTGCTCTCCTGTAAAAGGAAGAAGATGATGATGATTATGGAGGGAAATGTGTGAAATGAATACTGAGGACTTGGTGGTTGCTCCATAGGTTTTGTTTTGTTTGGAACCATACTCTTCACCATGAATCTGTTCAACTTTTTATGTAAATACTTAATTTTTTTGGTCCATTTTTTATTTAATAAACCTTGAGGAGCAGCACTGTCTTAAGGTTAGTGCCTGACTTTCTTAAATCAGTAAATTCACTGATGGGTGTGTCCTCTATTGTATATACAAAATGGTTGGGGGGGCAGTACCATATTTATAACCAGATAAATATGTAATGCAAAGTGGAGACCCAAATTTAAGATGCACACACACACGGCTATCACATTACATACATAAAACAGACTAGATGAAGTAAATGAGTCTATGAAGCTTACACAGTTAAATTGGGGACGCCTGGTGCAGAAAGTACACTATGGACCAAATTCCTGAGTCTTCATATTAATCTCCTGCATTTGGACACAGATAAGACACACAGATAAGAGGGACGTGGTGACGCTGCGGGCTAAACCGCAGAAGCCTGTGCTGCAGGGTCGGAAGACCAAGCAGCTGTAAGATCGAATCCATGCGACGGAGTGAGCGCCCGTCACTTGTCCCAGCTCCTGCCAACCTAGCTGTTCGAAAGCATGCAAATGCAAGTAGATAAATAGGGACCACCTCGGTGGGAAGGTAACAGCGTTCCGTGTCTAAGTCGCACTGGCCATGTGACCACGGAAGATTGTCTTCGGACAAAAACGCTGGCTCTATGGCTTGGAAATGGGGATGAGCACCGCCCCCTAGAGTTGAACACAACTGGACAAAAATTGTCAAGGGGAACCTTTACCTTAAGACGCACTGGTTCTGCTTGCTGGAGATGCTGGGAGCCCTGCCCCCCCAAAAAAGTAATTTTGCCAAGCTCTGAAACTGATTACCTTCCACCTAGCAAATACCTGGTTGAACAACCGGTGTGGAGCAGAACAAACCAGTGCCCTCCGCTCCATTTCTGTCTCTACCCAGAAGCCTCCCTGCCCAACTCCACCCCATACCTGAGAGGCCCCGGGTGCTGTGGCCAACAGTTCCATTTCCCCCAGGCAGAAACACACAAGGGGGTAATCTGGGGATGTTTCTTCTACAGGATGTGAGAGCTGAAGAAAGCAAGAGGCAAAGTTATATTACGTGATTTAACTGTCAGAACCTTACCCTATTACAAACAGCATGAGGACTGTTTGCGATCTGAAAGAGATGATGAAAAAGTCCAGGCACAGATTCAGTTGTTCTACTTTTTAAAAAACTTAACAGCTATAAACTAAGTTTTTGAGGAGAAAGAAGAAATCCAATGAGAACAAGGTAGAAGAAACCCCTTGGCCATTATCCATAGATTCTGTTCTAAGGAGGTTGAGGCAGTTAACTGTTGGAACTCTTTGGCAGTTGAAGAAGAGACCTTAGGAGTGGGTTTGAACCCGGATGATTCAGTAGGACTTTGCTCCAATGAAGGAACTCAAGTTTAAGATATGTAAAGTAATAGTTATGTATGTGTTCCTTTACACATATGTAGTGGGCTTTTTAAACTGCTGAGTAAACAATGGGCCTCCATCTTCAGAAACTGACCACCAGTTTGGAATGAGACCTTGTGTCATTGTAAAAACATTTCTGCCAATGTGGGCACTTGGGCCTAAGCCATGCTGTTTCCTTTAACCATCTTCTGGCAGAAGACTTCAAGAAAATGTGGCAAAAGGCCGGACACACACATCCACTACGGGCAAATGAGGGCAAAATACTTTAAGTCCAGTGAGAGTAATAATGCTAGCATTTACATCATCCTTTTAAAATGAAGATTTTTGTATGTGGCCTGCCAAATATCACTGGGCACCAACCAACTCCTTTTATCCCTAGAGAAGGATAGTGATGAGATATGATGATCGCTGGAAGTCAACCATATCTTGTAGAGCTATACAGATTTCCTACTTCTGTTTTGAGGTGCTCCAGTGCCTCCATATACATTGTTTCAGTAATGCTGAAGCACAGAACGCTCTGCTCCTAGGTTTCTCTGGCCTTATTAACACAATACTTTGAATAGGACATGCAATTTCTTCTCCTGTCTTTTTCTTAACGATTTTATTTGTGTAAAATAACAAAGACTCTTGTGGCACCTTAAAAATGAACACGATTTATTAAGCAAAACTTATGTAGACAGTAGCCTGTTGCAATCAGGATGCTGCACCATAAAGGAATCCTATGTATACAACTGATTAGGCATCCTTCAGTCTCAAGAGACTATGGCAACATGCTCTGTATGGAGGACTTGGAACAGCGTCTAGTGTGGCTGAGAAGGCCAATTTCGAGATTGACAATCCCTTTCCGTGTTGTGTCGACGCTGTATGCGAAGCTGGAGTGTCCTCTCCAGAGCACGAAGCCTGGGTAAATTAACACTGGCTCACATGAGAATGGCAGGGGGCTGGGCTACAAAGACAAGGAAATCGAATTGACGGCACCGTCCCATGTCTGTCCACACAAAAAGGAAATCCTACTGAGTTGTTTAAGGGGATTTTAAACAAAACCTCATGGAATTTTAGAC
>NW_018151809.1:536-21342 GCF_900067755.1 Pogona vitticeps | reverse complement strand
CAGTGAGAGTAATAATGCTAGCATTTACATCATCCTTTTAAAATGAAGATTTTTGTATGTGGCCTACCAAATATCACTGGACACCAACCAACTCCTTTTATTCCTAGAGAAGGATAGTGATGAGATATGATGATCGCTGGAAGTCAACCATATCTTGTAGAGCTATACAGATTTCCTACTTCTGTTTTGAGGTGCTCCAGTGCCTCCATATACATTGTTTCAGTAATGCTGAAGCACAGAACGCTTTGCTCCTTGGTTTCTCTGGCATTATTAACACAATACTTTGAATTAGGACATGCAGTTTCTTCTCCTGTCTTTTTCTAACAATTTTATTTGTGTAAAATAACAAAGACTGTTGTGGCACTTTAAAAATGAACACGATTTATTAAGCAAAACTTATGTAGACAGTAGCCTGTTGCAATCAGGATGCTGCACCATAAAGGAATCCTATGTATACAACTGATTAGGCATCCTTCAGTCTCAAGAGACTATGGCAACGTGCTCTGTATGGAGGACTTGGAACAGCGTCTAGTGTGGCTGAGAAGGCCAATTTCGAGATTGACAATCCCTTTCCGTGTTGTGTCGACGCTGTATGCGAAGCTGGAGTGTCCTCTCCAGAGCACGAAGCCTGGGTAAATTAACACTGGCTCACATGAGAATGGCAGGGGGCTGGGCTACAAAGACAAGGAAATTGATTTGACGGCACCGTCCCATGTCTGTCCACACAAAAAGGAAATCCTACTGAGTTGTTTAAGGGGATTTTAAACAAAACCTCATGGAATTTTAGACTGCAGAAATATATTAGTCTGACAGATTCCTCTGCGGGGCTATCTATTTCAGGTTTTCAGATCCATCACTTGAAATCTCACACATGAGACATACTCTACGAAGTATGAATTCTTGGCACAGGAATGGGGAAACCCCAGCGGGAAAGATCTTACAGCCCTTCTCCCGACAACAAAATAAATAAAGGTTTCCTGCATCAAAATTATTTACGATATCGCGGGGAGGGGGGGGAGAGGGAGGAAGGGAGCGTGTTCCTACTGTTGCTAAATAATGGGGAATTAAAAAATATATCCTTACCATCTTCTCCTGCAAACCACCCACAGATTTACTAGAGAAGAGCCCCATCTACCTACGAATGCCCACCCATCTCTGCTGCAGCTGATCGATCCCTTTCCTATTCTCACCCGCAAATCAACTCCATTTCTTCCTTCCTCCTACAAGGACTGTCCACTTGCCACCCTACCTCCCACGATCCTAGGGTACATCTGCAGCTCTTATCGCGCCCTTACCTTCTCCGCCTCTCTGGTTCCCGGGAGACTTAAAACTCTCAGTCAGCGAGGGTGCTGTTTCCGGAGGATCCTTTTTAATGATGCACTCCTTTCCCCCCTCGCTTTGTACCTCTGGAGTTCCGCCTCCCGTCATGTGATCGAGGCCAAGCGAGGTCTCTGAACAGGGGAAACGATCCTGCCACCTTTCTTCGGGCGGCGGTGTGTGAGAAGAGGGGCCTTTGTACTGGGGAGCTGCGGAGCAATAATCATCCTGTCAGGGAGACACAGTGTGTCATCATCATCATCATTTATATTGCGCTCAATACCAGAGTGCATTCCAATAGTCAAAAACAGTTACAATCCAACCACAACATCATTACAATGATACAGTAAAAGTAAACAATGACAATTCCATGCCGTTCCTCCACCACTGAAGCCCTGTCTGACTTTCAGGGGTCATTCTTCATTGTTTTAGTTCAATGGTAGAGCCATGTGCTGTGCGTGCAGAAGATGCCTGCCTAATATCCTGGAGGAAAATGATTTCTGGAGAATTGCCTGGAAAACTCTTCCAGATTCCTGCTGTCCAGATAGTTGGCAAAACGTGTGCAGCATATCGTCGTCGTTTAGTCTTGTCTGACTCTTCGTGACCCCATGGACCAGAGCATGCCAGGCCCTCCTGTCTTCCACTGCCTTCTGGAGTTTGGTCAAATTTATGTTGGTCACTTCAATGACACTGTCCAACCATCTCATGCTGCATACAGTATATACTGCTCCATAAAACTGAAAACCCTCTCTGCGTGGTTTATAATTTAATGATGCAGGCTACACATTGCACACCCCACCCCAGCAACCCAAGTGCTCAATTTACTGATTACTGGAAATGTAATATATAATAATTATGTCTGGCCAAGCTGATTTTGCTTTGTGGGAACTCTCCCAGTTTTCTAGGGAATAAAGTACACCAAAGTGATTTGCTAGTTGCTCCAGTGGTGACCTGGCACCAACCACATAGCTTGCTCAAGGCATGGCTCTGTATTCTGCTTGTATGTCTGAGAGGTGGGCAATCTTCCACGGAAGCTTACATCAAAATATAGCAGTTAAGTTTTTAAAGTGCTACAACATCTTCTCTCCCTCTTTTCTTTCTTTTGTGTGTGTGTGTGTTTCTCTTGATTGGTTTATTCCTTAGCAGCAATGGAGTCAGTTACAGAATACAGCCTTTTATGGAAGTTATGCCATCTCAGAAAATGAGACGCACTCTATGGAAGGAATTTTAGAAAAGCTGCTCCTAGATGCAACCCTGATTCCTCCCACTGCCATTAATCATGTCAGGTATCATTCGTATCGGAGCGTTGCACAGTTCAAAACCAAAGACGCACAGGAAATACAGGCAAAATCAAAACCCAATTAAAATCTCATGACAATCAGGCTAATTTTTGACCCAAAGCGGTTAGAGCTTGAGATGAGCGCAGAAAGTTTCCCCAGACTTCAGCCATTCTCCAGGGGTTTGGTGTCCATGAAGTGCGTGCTGAGCAGTTGATGAAATAATATACTGTACAGTACTGTATTATAACTAAGCCACAGGTCCCTGTATAAATTGGGCCTGGGAAGCATCGAAGGGGCAACAGAAGCGGGTATGTAGAAGGAAAAGGCTGCAGAAATATTGCAAAAAAAGAGAGCTCTCCGTCTCCCTCTTCTATCAATGGCCAAAAAGTAGCAACTCCGATGCTCATCTTTGGACTCCGGAAGCAATGGAGGTTTACCAGGAGCCTGGCATGGCTTCAGTCACGTGACGGGAAGCGGGGAACAGGCTGGGCAGCCAACAGAAGGATCCATTCAGAGAGTAAAAAAGGGAAGCGGTGCGACGCCCGAACCCCATCCCTTGTTTCTCCTGCAGGCTTCCTGCAAATCGTGAAGGCGATCCGTGGGGAGAAGGGGGGTGAGAATCGCTGGCGGTGCAAAATCAGGGGGGTGGGATGATGATAAAGGAGAAGGAGGGAGAAGCCGCAAGGAGAGAAAGAGGGGAGGGGACAGCTGTCAATGCGGGGGTGGGGGAAAGTGGTGGGTCTTCTCTTGGGCACTGTTTAATGGTTGTCTTTATTATGGGATGCTCTTAGCCATTTGCTGGAAAGGCATGGTTTTCAGAAGTTTAATAAATATTCCCTTAGGCTAGGGGTTCCCAACCTTGGCTGCCCAGATGTTCTTGGACTACGACTCCCAGAAATCCTGGCCAGTACAGCTGGTGGGGGGGGAGGCTTCTGGGGGAGTTTTAGCCCGAGAACATCTGGGCACCCAAGGGTGGGAATGGAGGTGGTCCCTAAGCTCCAGACAATGAATTGCAGTCTTGAATGAAATCCTCTATGTTTCTTACTTCCAATGATGAACGGCAGCAGGTCCGTAATGGATGTGGGCAGGGTGGAAGACATAGGGACCTGGCTTATGTTACTCTTTCAAGGCTCCAAAACTGCAGGAGAACCACCAGGATTATCGCCAGATGGAGAATGGAAATGGCTGCAACAGAATCGTATCAGATAATGGGGATGGGCAGCAAATAACAGCCTTGCTTCTGGAGAGAGTAGTGTTTCATTGTTTTTTTATTGTTACTGTGTAAAAGTCTTCACTGTCTTCATTAAAAGGTTGCTTTTTATGTGTTGAGGATAAATTTTGTAAGTCATTTGAATCCTGTGGCACAAAGGTCATAAAAAGGATATTCTAATAGCTGAAATAAGTGAAAAGAAATGTTTTTAAAATGGTTCCCTCAGGGCCTGATGGTTGATTTTCAAGCAAACAGAAGCCATGTGCTGTTTGACTGTCTACACCTTGATCGGCAAGATTCCATATTTATCATGGTTCTCTAATTCCCTTCTCTGTATCTGGGATGTTCCAGCCTTCTTTTTTAGTGACATCTGAATTGGGAGAATGGTTGCCAGCCCTAACTTGCAAACTATGGGGCAAAACTAAGCTTCATCATTATCTCTTCCTGAAACGTGAATGGGAAATTTGACTTCCACCAGACTCCCAAGAAAGAAGACGTTAGCCTATAGTGGCTGAAATTCTGTTGTCAGAAGTGATGCTGTACAAGACTGATAAGGTCGTCAGCTACCGTGATTTTTCATGCATTAAAAATTTCTGATTTCTTCCACCCCGCAGATCCTGAGGCTCCCTTTTGCCATGCAGAAGACTTTGTGGGAGTGGGATGAGGGAGTGTTTAATTTTAAAAAATCACTGTCAGTGGGATGATTTTTTTTTACTGGCCGTGATTTTCAGAAATTAAACACTCCCCCCTCCCACAGCCCACAAGGGCTTCTCCACAACAAAATGGATCCCAGGGGAGCCCTAGGACTGTTGGGTTTATCAAGTAGCAGAATTAGCATCTTGTGCAGTCGAAAGCGTTTGAGGTTAAAAATACCACTTTTTTTCCTATAAAGTATAATTGTTGTTCTCCCATATTATGTGTTTTGTGTGCCAGCAACTGTAATTCAAATAAACACTAGTGACCTGGTTTTTAAATAATGCTTACTAGTCATATATATAAGTACCATGCTTAATTACTTGGTATGACAGACATTCACTGGTAAATAGTTATCACTTTGTACTGTCTGAGGTATGTATCATAAGACCCTGTCAGCCCTATCAGTCCCTATCACAGATTGGGCCCCATTTCTATCCCTAACTGCACAGACTCCTAGCTGACACTGCCTTTTATAGCTGTCTGTCAGACTATAGATACAATCTGATTGACTGAACATATTCTATGTAAATATCGCATTCCGCTCATAGCTAAAGGTTCCCCTTGACAATTTTTGTCCAGTCGTGTTCGACTCTAGGGGGCGGTGCTCATCCCCGTTTCCAAGCCATAGAGCCAGCGTTTGTCCGAAGACAATCTTCCGTGGTCACACGGCCAGTGCGACTTAGACACGGAACGCTGTTACCTTCCCACTGAAGTGGTCCCTATTTATCTACTTGCATTTGCATGCTTTCAAACCGCTAGGTTGGAGGGAGGTGGGACAAGCGACAGGAGCTCACTCCGTCGTGTGGACTTGATCTTACGACTGCTTGGTCTTCTGACCCTGCAGCACAGGCTTCTGCAGTTTAGCCTGCAGCGCCACATCACAAATATTTATATATACATAAACATATATTCTGTGTTGCATAGATATCAACAAGTACCCCTTGGAGGTAGAATTTAAAGTTTTATTTTCAAAAAAAGTGACCATAGTTGATGTCATCATGAATCTTATGCTGCTTACATTCTAGCAACAGGATTTCATCCAGTGTATGCTTTATGCTCCTAAAGCATATTTTGGAAAATGTCGCCCAGAAGCCTGTTTGCAGTTTCACTGCTTAGTAAGTGAAAGCATGTAAGGTGGAAGCATGATGGTGGCATGCCTGGTTTTGTGTCTGGTCACATGGCTAGCATCTCATTAATTAGCTGCCATTTGAAATCCCAGTTTTAATTCTAGCCATTGTTCCAACTGACTCAGAAGCTCCTACGGCCACTTTAAAAGCCTGCAAAGTGTCTGTGTTAGGAACAAGCTTCTGTATTGGTTCGATTAGCACACAGCTCCACATTTTAAAAACCTCAATCCCACCCAAGGACTTTCTCACTTTTATTTTGTGTTCTTGAGCAGGATTTCTACTTGGGAAGCCTGTTTTTATTTCCTCGCTTCAACCAGACCTGTAGTTTCCAGATCAGCCCATCTTGGAGAACATGGAGGACACATCACCCCATTTCTCAGGTGAAAACAGAATGTGTACATGTTTGCAATACTTCACATATTTACAATAAATGCTAGAGGAGGAGTGGATGCTGAGAGTCCACTACTGGCCACAAGACCCAGTAGTGAGGTATTATGGGAGTTGGAATCTAGTGACATCTGGAGGACTACAAGTTCCCTACGCAACCCACTCTAGAGATGTGTTACAAAATCCAGTTCTCTTATCTAGGTTAAGAGATCTCTCTCTCTCTCTCTTAAACCCATCTTTCTCACCTCTTTCTCTGTTCAGCTTTTCTTAACATAAGAATAAGTTTGGAATGAGGAAGAAAGTCACATGACCTGTGTTAGTTAATGAGAGTTCAGACCTTGCCAACTGAAAAAGCTCCTTCTCTGAATGGGCTCCTAAGGGCCTTCCTTACCCTGCAACTAGATGTGTCTGACCATGTCAAAGTCTTTCCATTCTTCTGTGTTTCTTGGAGATTGCAATTTGCTTAAACAAGGTACAGAAAACTGTCAAAGAGATGCACAGTGTCTAAATACTGTAATATTAGAACTCAGGGTAACCCAATAAAGGTGCTTGAATGTAGCTTCTGGACTGGCAAAAATAACTATTTGTAAAGTATATCTGACAGTGTCTTCATATGGGAATGTTGTCATATCTTTTAAAGGGTGTCAGTCGCTTTTAAAGTGACAGTTACCACTTGGTTCAATTTATTTTAAAGCAATTAGAAAAGCCAGCAGAGGATAGATCTACCAGTGAATGTTAACCACACTTCTCCTTTCAACAGTGCTGGAGTTAGGGGCTTTAGACTCCTGTGTATTTCAAAATCTGTGTATAAATCTTATTACCCCCACCCCCCAGACATAACTACAGAGCAGAAACAGTTGATTCACATACAAACACAAGAGAAAGACACACAGACACACACACACAGAGAACAGTTCTCTAATGGGGTTCTCTTCCATAGCATTGACAATCCTTTCCATACAGTACAATGTGTAATGTTCCCTTTTCTTGTTGGTCTTCTCCCTTTTACAGAATGCAGAATTGGGCCTCCGTCTGTATCCAGAAGAAAGGGAAGGAAAATGGCTGCAGTCAGATCAGCTCAGGTAGGAAGGTTTTCGTGGCTGCTAATGGTCTTTGTATCAGAAAAGAAGGCACAAAATTGAAGAGTAATAAACACTATATGATAGCCGCACCTGCAGAAATGCTTCCATCTGGATCTGGTGTGCAGAGGTCTAGGAAAAGCCAGTTTTGGTCCAGGTTCAAAGAGGAAAGGGGTTGAGCAAAATCCTCCTTCCCAGAAGACACAGCGGAGGGAAGGCCAGGAAAAAAATGTCCTTCATGCATGTTGACGTTAATGTCCTTTCTCTGACCTCGCCTTTGGCATTGCCCTCACAAACTGTGCCAAAATGTTGTCCCATTTTACACTGGAAGTCCTGAGTTTTCCATTGCTACCCACAACTGTATGCTTGATACGTATGCAAGACCTAACACTGAATTACTAAACCCCTCAAAAAAACATGGTATCTTCATTTTCATTCAAAGCCACATTAAAATTGGATTTGCCATGTTTTGCATGGAAAACTCTGCGTTTCATCCTGATATCCCCAAGTATGTAATGGTCCGATCCAATCAAGGTTTCCCATTAATGGGCCGAAACACAATTGCTTTTTAAAATTCAAAAGCTATGCCAAGTTCTGTGGTAATTCTGTCTTGTTTCCCCTGCCACACTCTCTGTTTTGCAGCACTTCCCACAACTGTTGGCAAAATTGTGGGGTGGGGGTGGGGAGGGGGGAGGCCAAAAAACAGACAAAGTGTTGTACCATTTTTGCCTTCTCTCTCTTCCCCTCCCAATCTCTCTTTCTCCCTTTCTTGCCTCCCATTTTGCTGACATGCAGAGCCAGAATGATGTGGAAAATACCCACCACAGTTTAACTGCCATGTTCATAGCAGAACAGCATAGTTAAACAGGGTCTCTTCCTTCTCAAACTAAATCTGTGAGGGGGAAGGGTCAGACAAAAGGCTTTCAGGCGAGTTTCATAGCTCAGTGGGGACTTGAGCCACGTCTCCCAACGACTGTTCTCCCAATGACTGTTACTGGGGATTGATACTGACACAATACTTTAGAAACACTTTGAAATCTGTGTTTTTCCGCTTGGTCTTCTGAAGTGGTAAAGTTCAGTTGCAGCGATACCGTAAGCTTTCCTTTCACATTTCCTTAGTCCTCCTGAGCATGGTTTGGATTTTTTTTCTTTTTCTGGTTTCAGAAACGAGTCAGCTTTGAAGACGTGGCCATGTATTTCACAAAAGAGGAGTGGCACCTGCTGGATTGGAGCCAAAGATTATTGTATAAGGAGGTTATGATGGAAAACTATGAGAACGTGGCCTATCTTGGTAAGCCTTTTGCTTTGCTCTGAATCCATCCTGTTTCCTATTTGGGTGGGGTGCTGTGTTCCTGGCACAGTCTTGACCTTTTATGAGTTTCTTTCCCCTTCTTGACTTCTTCCAGGGGTGTTGGCAAGTCTTTCGGTCTGAGTCCTGAGTCTGAGTCTTTGGTGCCAAGTCCCTATTAAAAACAACCTATTTTCCTCAAAAAAAGAGTCGCACCACCAAGTCTGAGTCCCTATTAAAAACAACCTGTTTTCCTCAGAAAACAGTCGCACCGGCAACTCAACTCAGACTTGACTCCGTTTCCCCGCTCCCCCATGACTTAGATTCAATCCGCAACATGGAACCCAACATTTTAACTCAGAAAAAAACTTTTTTCGGTTGTTGTGGGTTTTTCGGCTCTTTGGCGGTGTTCTGAAGGTTGTTCTTCCTGACGTTTCGCCAGTCTCTGTGGCCGGCATCTTCAGAGGACAGCATTCTGTGCTCTGGTGTCCTCTGAAGTGTTATCCTCTGAAGATGCTGGCCACAGAGACTGGTGAAACGTTAGGAAGAACAACCTTCAGAACATGGCCAAAGAGCCTGAAAAACCCACAACAACCATTAGATCCTGGCCGTGAAAGCCTTCGCAAATACATAAAACTTTTTTCCTCAGAAAAAAAGTGGGTTCCATGTTGCAGATTGAGTCTAAGTCATGGGGAGAGGGGGGAAATGGAGTCAAGTCTGAGTTGAGTTGCCGGTGCGACTTGTCTGACTTGACAGCGAGTCTTGTGACTTGAGTCCTCATCCATGGCCTCTTCTTTCCCTTTGTGTAGCTTCAGGCCCAAGTTTGGTAACATCAGAGCTGGCCCAGGATACTCTTAGGTGGATTTGTAGCTGGCCGGCAGCTTGAACCCCCAGGTGTCCTCACCTCCGGTGCTGTGATCCTGGAGAGATGTGATGGGTGGGATTCCACCTTCAAAGGAAATAATGATACCACTCTAGTGTGAATTGGTCAACTTCCACCTGGAAAAATAACGTCAAAGTTCACTGGAACAATCTATTAGGGTAAAATAATTCGTTATATTAAAAGGTCATTCTGAGAAGGTAACATATTGTTCTGTCACAAATGTTGCTTTATGTATTTGTCGATACAAGCTACATATAGCTATATTGTATTATTTTAACACATAATAAAGCAGGGTAACCCTAGACTGCTGTGTCCTGGTAAGGGAATCCCAGTTGAACTAGGATATCAAGAGATGGGAACATATCTGGAAATCACACCCTATGAGAAATATTTGGGGGAGATGGGTATGCTCAGCCTGGGAGAGAGATGATATGATTGTCTTCTTCAAATATTTGAGCGGCTGTCACATGAAAGATTAAATAAAACCTGCTTTATAATGTTCTGGAAGGTAAGACCCAACCCAGTGTATTATAACTTTGAGAAAGAATATAACAGCATACCGTTTGGAAGAAGCTCCTGATAGTAAGAACTGATTGTCCATGGGACAAATTTGGGAGGTCTTTGTTTGCTGGAAGACTTTTCAACACAAGCTGGATGACCATCTCTCAGGGATTCTTTAGCTGTGGATTAGCAAGGAAGACTATTAGGTTATCCTCGGCCCTTGCAGTTCTTTACTTCTGTTACTAATTGTATGACCAGAAGAAGGACATGCCAAAGGATTTTGCTTTTAGACTGAAATAATCAACACTATTCTTTGATGGCAATGTAGTGTATGATGCAAAGGCACTAGAGGGAATCAAAGACCATGTTATGTATGGTTCAATAACAAGAATACATACCATGGTATCTGGCTCCCTTTAGTGGCCTGTTCTGGTAAATACATTATGAAAATACATATTTGTGGCTTTGGAAAGGTTATAAACAAGATTTCCCAGCCAATCATTTGGCACCAACAACATGTAGTTATTGTGACTGATAATTATTCACTTATTTCTTTGATTTTTGGACACCCTGCAACCCCTAAGCAAGGGCTTTGGGGCAATACTGTAGAATTCTCTAAAAATACAAAATAAAAAGTACTGGACACTGAGGAGAGATAGTAAATAATAAAACCAAGATAAAAGCAGCAGTGAAGCACAAAAACATGATGGTGTGAAAAGCCAAAATAAAAGCAGCAAGATCAAAGTGTGCAAAAATCTAAAAGCATTAAAACAATTTGTAAAATGCCTGATAAAATAAAATGTCAATCACCTGAAGTGTAAAATAACATGAGGGGAAGAAAAGATAGAGCACTTCTCCTTTTTTAAACCTTTTTTTCCTTTCAGAATGTACAGTTGTTTAGTCCTTTTTCTACTCCCTCAGTTTTCTTCTCCTTCAGATAACTTCATCTGGGCTTGTTTTTCTCTCCAACAGATGACTGGCGGAAAACAAATTCCTGCAGCAAATGTGGGAAGCTATTTACACACAGGCTGGAACTTGCCAAGCACCAGCAAATGGAAAGAGAAGAGAAACTCTACAAGTGCCCTGTGTGGGGGAACTGCTTCACCCAGGATGTGACATTTGTGCTTCATGAAAAGGTGCATACTGGGAAGAAAAAAAATGGACGTGAAGAGTCAGGAAAATATTTTGCTGCCTGTTCACGTCTGGAGAACCACCAGAGAGTCTACACAGGTGAAAAGCCCTACAAATGCCATGTGTGTGGAAAATCTTTCCCTCACAATTCACACCTTGTGGTGCATCACAGAGTCCACACAGGAGAGAAGCCACACAAATGTCAGATATGTGGGAAGGGTTTTGCTTCAAATTCTGCCCTTTTGAAACACCACAGAGTCCATACAGGAGAGAAGCCATACAAATGCCAGCTGTGTGGGAAATGTTTTGCTTCTAAGTCCGCTCTTTTGAAACACCACAGAGTCCACACAGGAGAGAAACCATACAAATGCCCTGAGTGTGGGAAATGTTTTCCTCACAATTCACATCTGGTGATGCACCAAAGAGTCCACACAGGGGAAAAGCCGTACAAATGCCAGAAGTGTGGGAAGTGCTTTGCTTGTAATGCAAACCTTGTGAAGCATCAGGGAGTCCACACAGGAGAGAAACCCTACAAATGCCTGCAATGTGGGAAATGTTTTGCTCAGAATTCACATCTTATGATGCACCGAAGAGTCCACACAGGAGAGAAACCATATAAATGTCAGGAGTGTGGGAAATGTTTTGCTTGCAATGTTAACCTTATGAGGCACCAAGGTGTCCATACGGGAGAGAAACCGTACCAATGTCAAGAGTGTGGGAAATGTTTTGCTCAGAATTCACATCTTGTGACACATCAGAGGGGTCACACAGGAGAGAAACCATACAAATGCCAGCAGTGTGGAAAATGTTTTGCCTGCAGTTCAAGCCTGGTAAAGCACCAGCGAGTCCACACAGGGGAAAAACCATACCAGTGCCAGGAGTGTGGGAGATGCTTTGCTCAGAAGTCTGACCTTATGAAGCATCAGCGAGTCCACACAGGAGAGAAACCATACCAGTGCCAGGAATGTGGGAAGTGCTTTGCTCAGAAGTCAGATCTTGTGAAGCACCGGGCAGTACACACAGGAGAGAAACCATACAAATGCCAGGAGTGTGGGAAATGTTTTGCTCATAATTCGTACCTTGTAACGCATCAGACTGTCCATACAGGAAAGAAACCATATAAATGTGACAAGTGTGGAAAATGCTTTTCTTCCAGTTCATCCCTTTTGAAACACCATAGAGTCCATGCGAGAGAGAAAACACAAGAGTTCTTGGAGTGGGAAAAATGTTTTGCTCCTAATTCATACGTTATGGGAGACCATACTTTCTACACAGGAGAGAAACCGGTGGACAAGATTTTGCTCAGAATTGGCACTTTGTGACACATCATGAAATCCACAGAGTAGAGAAACTATACAGATGCCAGAAGCATGGGAAATGTTTTGATTGGGAAGCATATCCTATGTGGCATCCGGAAATCCACAATTGGATGAAATTACTCAAATCCTAGTATTGTGAAAGATGTTCTGTTTACAATTCAGACCTCTGATCTACATAGGGAAAATAGCAACTAAAATCTGATTGTAGAAAGTGATTTGCTAAACCTTTAAATTTAACTGAAGCCACAGGATGACTTTAGTAAGGAAGAAGGGTATAAAAGTGTAGATTACAATTCAGACCTCTGATCTACATAGGGGAAAAAAACAACTAAAGTCTGATTGTAGAACGTGATTTGCTAAACTTTTAAATTTAACTGAAGCCACAGGATGTCTTTAGTAAGGAAGAAGGATATAAAAGTGTAGGAAAAGGCATCCTTACAAATCAGTATTTGGGCAACAAATCCATCACAGTGGAGAAAAGAGCCATGGATGTTCCGAGTTTGATAAATATTTTGCTTACTTCTTACCAGAAAACTCATTCAGTTTATTGACTGATACAATTTCTGTTCCTGCCTATTCCTGTTCCTCCAATGAAAAATAGTCACCATAATTTTCAGTTAGCTTGCACTGAAACAATACCAATAGTACTATTTTATGAATGAATGCATTGGTGAAGGTTTGGTGAGAGTAGGCGTAAAGAAATTAAGCAGAGAAAATGTCCACACACACTAGCCATCAGATATACCCCAGGAGTGGCAATACAGATAAACCTACACAAGAGGGCTGGGTAATATATGTAGTAAGGTAAAAAGCCTTTGTTCCTGTTCAAACCAAGGCAGATAGAGGTGATGCTGTGGATGTATTCTTATCTATCCGTAACCCTGTGGTGGTGTTCAAAGACAAACACCCTCGAGTCAGAAGCTTTGCCATGGAAGATTCCAGTGCTCTTGTACTGTCTTCTGAAGTTTATTGTTTCTAATTCAGATTTGTGTCCATTTATTTGTTTATGTAGAGACTGGCCACTTGGTCCAGTGTTGAACACTGTACAACATTGCTGATAAAAGATGACATTACACTGGAGCATACTTACAAGCCAGAGTACAAACTCTTCATGTTGTGGATTACATTTTCTGTAAGGGCTTTCCCATTGTAAATGTGGGGTTCAGGTTCTTATATTGATTTGTCACCAGGCCCACTTCCTGTGGCTGCATCTTGATGGCAAGTCCTATTGTTTGCTGGTGAATGATCTTTTCATTTGGGTGGCTGTCGATACACAACCTTCCCACCCAGTGCCCACGAGATTGGAGTGTCATTGTCCAAATCACTGGTGGTGCATCTGAATGATTGTGAGTGGGAGGTTTCAGAGAAAACGCCTGCGGAGGCCAACACTGAAATGCATGCTGTCATTTCCAAATTCGGACATTCTGTGGGTGCTGAGCAGAGGTGCCTAATCTACAGCAATTCCAAACTACCTTGGCACTAAGTGGCCCAATGCTATTTTAACAACATGGTGAAAAAGTCCAAATTTTTTTAACTTTCCCTGGTTCTGTTTGGAACAGATTATTTTGTAACATACAATTTGCCGATATTTGCCAGATTGATTCTGGGAAGGCGAAAGTTGTAAATTTTATCAGATGGTAACAAATACTTATGCCATTTCAGTTAAATGACATTTTATGTCTGTTTAGTTTTGGTCTGGTTGATTGATTGGAAATATCTTGTTATCGTGTACTTTTTCTTTGTAGTTTTGTAGCGTATGCAAAATGAGGATTGTGGGAATAAACAGAATTAATTAACTGCTGCAGACTCATTGCAGGCTATGTAAGCCGCCCAGAGACCTTTGGGTAGAGTGGGCGGCAAATAAGTTAAATAAAATAAATAAATAAATATTTCTCTTTCTGGGTGCTTCAGGTATTCTGCAATTGCAAGGCCAGACAATAACTCACTAGCTTAAATCCTGTTGGCATGATCCCTGTAGAAGGGTGATGTCACCAGTTCAGGCTGATTTTTAGTAATTAAAAACATTCTACTTCTTCCCATGGCTGTGTAATCCTAGTGATGTCATCACACTCCTGCACACATACATTATGTAACAGGAGTTAATCAACAACTTTTTTGCTGTCTCGCCTGCCTGTCTAATGGCTATGACACCATGGTAGCATGCCATCAAACAGGGAATATTTATTTGTATTATGTTTCCTGAATGGAGATGTGTGGGGCAACAAAGATTATAGCTCAATTAGTGACACATCTTTAATTATTAAGTATAGAAAATGTTCATGTATCTTTTCTTAAGGTGGGTCAATCTTTACTTACAGTGAATCAGAGAGAAAAAATATAAAGGAAAATAGGTTTTTTCATTAAAATCCTTGGGAATATATTATTTATCAAAATGACACACATTGAGCATCTATAGTGTACGTTATAAAGTCTACAAACATTTCAGTTTTGTCGTAAACATTGCTGATAGTACAGGAGGTTAGAAAATGTTATAATGGGACGCATTTACCCCTTTTCTCAATTTTTTTTTTGGGGGGTGAAAGCATATATTTCTCTGTTGTAAATACCGTTCAGTGTACAGTGGACCCTCAACTTACGGAGGTCCCTACTTACAGAAATTTCGAGGTACGAAAAGCTCCAGCCGCAAAATTTTAGTTCGACTTGCAGCTGGAGCTTAGACCTACAAAAGGCAGGGGGAAAGGGCGGGTAATTCAAAGCAGCCCCTTCTGCCCTCTTGCCTCCTGTCCCCGGTGCCCTCTGCCTCCTATGGACAGGAGGCAGAGGGCACCAGGGACAGGAGACAGAGGGCAGCGGGTGTAGCTTTCGAAGCCCCACAAGCCAAAAGCAGCCCCAACCTCCGTTCCCGCTGCCAGTTTTTGGAAGCCCGGGATTTTTTTTCTTTGGCTGGAACGGATTAATCAGTTTTCAATGCATTCCTATGGGAAATGGAGCCTCGACCTACGGACTTTTTGACCTGCGGCCACCGTTCCAGTACGGATTAATTCCGTAAGTCGAGGGTCCACTGTACTAAATCGCATTAGATTAAGCCAGTTGAATCAGTGTTGGTGAGCCAACTCCTCTGTACATTCAATTGATTCAAATGAGTCTTACTCTAAATGTGGCCTATTTTAGCATAGTTAGTCATAACTAAAGTAGGCCTATTTGCATCTGGAACTTCCAGAGGAGTCGACTTATCAAATCCCTCAATTCAATAGCGCATTTTGCTGTGATGCTACATCTGGAACTTCCAGAGGAGTCGACTTATTAAATTCAATAGCGCATTCTGCTGTGACGCTCACCAACAGGATTTCAGCCATTGATAAAAACCGCTGTACTTTATTCAGGCTTCTTGATGAAGTTCCGAGCGCCAGTTGGAAAGTTACAAAGATTTTCATGTCCTGTCAAACCTTATAGAGCAGTGACGGTGAACCCATGGCATGCGGGCCACAGCTGGCAACCAGAGCTCTTTCTGTGTGCATGTGAGTCATAAGTTGCTGGATCTCTACTCCCCTCCCCCACAGCCAAATCTGAGGCGGCGGCCGCAGCCACAATGCTGGCGCTTCAACAGGCAGCAGGCCAGGATCTGGAGCAGCTGGCACTGGGAGTGGATCCAGAGTGGGGTCTCGCACCTCCATGCCCGGGATTCCCCCTTCCGCAGCAACTTCTGGTTCCTCTCCCCAGCCTTGAACTTACGACCCTTGGGGGAGGGGAGGCTGCCTCATTTGGTTTTGCCTGGTGCCACTTTCCCCCTGCCTGTGCCGAAGCCTTGTTTGGGTGTCCAGATTAGCAAGGTTGCCTCTGAGCCTATGCAGAGTGTGAGTGGCCAGAGGATCCAGCAGCCAGGCCAGGGTGGGTTCGGGTACAATTGGCTATTTAAATAGTGTTTTTTGGTATTTGGAAAAACAAAAGCCTCCAATTGAATTTATTTTTATTTTTTTAACATGACTTTCTTGGTCGGTTCACTAAGAGACATTTATTGGCAGCTATTGTAATAAAATTGTATTGATTGTGGGTTTAATCTGAAATGTTTCAAATGAAACATTCAGTACGCCCTCCTCTGTCGGCCTTTTTGTCTCAATAGTGTTTTTTGGTATTTGGAAAAACAAAAGCCTCCAATTGAATTTATTTTTATTTTTTTAACATGACTTTCTTGGTCGGTTCACTAAGAGACATTTATTGGCAGCTATTGTAATAAAATTGTATTGATTGTGGGTTTAATCTGAAATGTTTCAAATGAAACATTCAATACGCCCTCCTCTGTCGGCCTTTTTGTCTGTGTCCTCTTTTTGGTACCCATGTATCTGGCAACCCTACCCTCAGAAGCCCTTATAGCAGCCTGAGGAGTTAAAAAAAAAACAGCTCCTTCAGCCATCCAGGCAAAGAAGCTATATGCGTAAAGAAGCATATAATTTAATTATTATCTCCTGTGATTATATTATAAAGGCTCCAGCTGCAGTTTCTATGTGTTACGTTGTGTTGTAGTATTTATATGCCCCTTTCTCCCTGGAAAATCCTGAATAAGTCACCATAAGTAATAACTTTTTTGACGGTGTATGATGATGATGATGATGATGACTCCATAGGGGACTCAAGGCAGTAGCTTTGTGGATACCCTGGATTACCGAGAAAGAGAAACAAGTGGGTCCGAGAGCAAATGAAGCCTGAATTATCTCTGGAGGCAAAAAGTTGAAAAAGGCGGTGCTACTTTGCGCACATCATGAGAAGGTAGGAATCTCTGCAAAAGACAATAATGCTGGGAAAGTTTGAAGACAGCAGGAAAAGAGGAAGACCAAGCATAGGATGGATTGACTCCCTAAAGGAAGCCACAGGCTTGGGTTTGCAAGAGCTGAGCAAGGCTATTGAGGACAGGACATTTTGGAGATGGCTCATTAATAGGGAGAACATAAATTGAGGTCACTTAACAGTATTTAAGATAAATGTTAAGGTTATGTCATACAATCATATAATGATAGCTTTGGAAGAGAACCTTGAAAACGAGGTTCATGTAACCCCAATGAGTAGGAGGGCATAACCAGAAAGGGCACTAGCCCACTTGCAGGTGTAATTAATGGAAAGTTTTACATAAATCACAGCAGAAAAACAGAGAAGTTTGTAAAAGAAATCAAAGGGAAATCAATTAATTTCTAACACAATATAAGGCAATGATGAAATGAAAAGTGTAAAACAATAACTTAAAAGTACAGTGGTGCCTCGCATAACGAGCGCCCTGTTTAACGACGAGTAGGGAAAACATCGCATTGCGATGATCGGTAAGCGTTTCGCTTACCGATCTTCGCATTGCGATGTTTTAAAACAGGTGATCGGCGGTTCCAAAATGGCCGCTGGGTCAACAAAATGGCCGCCCGCAGCGTTTTCGCGCCGATTCCTCGCTTACCGAGGTGGCGAAAATGGCGGCCAGATGGAGGATTTCTGCATAGCGGTGAGTTTTTGCCCCATAGGAACGCATTAAACAGGGTTTTATGCGTTCCTATGGGGTTTTTCGTTCCATATAGCGACGTTTCCGGATAACGATGATTTATCCGGAATGGATTATTGTCATTATGCGGGGCACCACTGTATCAGATGAAATTACAATTATGCAAAATTGGCCAGACATAGCCCATTATGAAGCACTGCATTTGCCCTAATGAGCTCTCTAGTTGAAGCGCACTATTTTTCAGCTGTTTGGCCTAAAGATTGAAAAAGAGCTACCTATCCCAAGGAACAGGTTTCTGAAAGATTAGTAAAGATTGTTAAAAATGGAAGTTTCTCTTAAAATCAAGGCAAGCTAAGGCCTAAAGGCCCCAAAAGAGTTTAAATCTCAGCTTTGTGTTGGTCAATGGCTGGACCACGTTTCTTTATTCCCAGAGAGTAAAACCACCTGCTGAAGCAGGAAATTTATCACAAAAGCGTTCTTGACAGGTGGCATCCAAATTTTCTTTGGGAGAGTGTAAATCACCTCCTTGTCAGAACCTGATTAGGATAGCTGACTCCGCAGGAGTCCTATAAAGATTTATAGACCTCCCAGGAAAAGACCTTGGAAAAAAGGGGAGCCATTTCCCCCTCCTTTTGCTAAGCCCCACAAGGCTTAGCACAAAGGGAGAAAGCAGGGATCAAAATGATCCTGCAGCACTTTGATCCCTTTCCTGCTACACTTGTTAAGCCCCACTTAGATTTCTTAATTTTGGGTTAGAAAGGTGGGGGCGTCTTATACATGGGAGCATCTTATACACAGAAAATACGGTAGCTGGCTTGAAAAAAACATTAAATAAAAATTAGTTCCAAATGAAACATTATTATTCTCTTTTTATCAGAGGAAATGAAAATTCATCAAATAAAGAACTCGTGGCAACTCTTATGAGGGCAGCGCGGAATGAAATCGCCCAGTGCTGGAAAGAGGCTCAGGACCTCACTTTGCAAAGGTACATAAATAAAGTACTGTATGGACAGTGGTTCTGATGGAGAAACAAACTATTTATATAGAGGGGAAATTAAACAAGATAGCTTCATGATGATACAGCACTATCCCAGTTGAAATCCGATATTAAATTAAAAAATGGAGTAAATAAAGCGGACAATGGGTTGGTTAGTTTAAGTGACATCAGCTAGATATAAAAATACAATCATGTACCACAGAAGATGCTACATGAAAGGATAATGAGATAATGTAAACATTATGAGTGAGAAATTTACTATTATTGCATTACAATAGGTATTGTTCTGATATGTTATTTTGAATGGATTGATAGAATTTTTTTAAATCCTTAAAAAAAGAAGAAAGAGATTAGAAGAGAAAGTTGTCAGGGTATAGAATTTTATAGGCCTGAACCTATATATGTTTCATTAACGAGCTGCCGTTATGTGCAGATGAGAGAAAAGCTGAATCATCCTAAACTGATGCAATGAGGTGAAACCAGAAAGAGCCCAGGTGCAGAGATGAGGTCACCTGGAACCCGAATGGACTGGACAGAGACAAGATTATGTATAAATATGGACTGTGTCTGTGATATGTTCTCTTCTTCTGATGTGATTTTCTGCCACGCATGCTGTCGGACTGTGTGAAGACTTCTAGATGTGCTGTAGAGACCTGCCTGTATATAAGTGTACATATATGTAAATATAACCATCAAAGGAGAGCTGGTAAAGTGTCTTCATTTACTCTGCGCCAGAAGCGTAACAGAGGTTCTGGGCCCAGAAACGTGCGCTCTGTTTTGCCATAACGCGGCAATGACCACATGCTAGTTATTCAAGCAGGCGAGAGTTTCTGAGGGCTGTTCCTCCCTCCAGAGGCTGCTCAGGATCAGACCAGCCTTTCCTTCCCACCCTGGCCGGCCAGCACGACCACCACACGCTGATCCTGGCCTGGCCCAGCAACGGAGACACAGAGACACACTGCTGTGTCGTCTCAACAAAGCTGGGACTTTATTTGCATAAAACAACGTATAAAATGAATATTTGCTCTGAGAACAAGTGAGGAAGCTTCTCGAAGTTCAAGGTGCATAAAGCACCTCAGAGCTGTCAGGAGCCCTCTCGGCCCTCAGTGCCATTTCCCACCCGTCCCGTAGTGAGTTGTGGGTCCACACCTCAACGCCTTTCCTTGGTGGGCAGAAAGAGGTCCGTGAGACCCGGGCGTATTGATTGGTTGGTTGATTGACTGACTGATTGATTGATTGGCAATAGCAGGGACCTCATTTAGCCACAGGGAGCGCCGAGCCCAGGGACTCGCCGCACCTCCGGGCTGCTCCCGTCCAGAAGAAGTCTGCCCAGCAACCGCCGCCACCGAGTTGGCCAATTTTTTCTCCCATTGGAGGACTTTTCTCCCGCCAGCCAATCCTGGCGCCGCTTCCGGGTACCGGCCCCGTTCTCAGCCGGAGTTTCCCACGGGGCGCTAGAAGGGTCCTACGGGGCGGTGTCGATGGGGGCTGGTTTGGATCCTGGGAGCGGCTGCCCGCCAGCTCTGGGGGGGGGCAACTGCGGTGAGAGGCTTCCGGGGTCCACCTTCTTCCCCAAGGGGATGGGTGGGGAAGGGGGCTCCAGGTGTTTGCGGGACCTACCGGACTTTCAAAAGGGTGAAAATCTGGGAGGCGAGGATGTTATGGGGCGCGATTCCAATGGGGTTTAGGGTTCCTCCGTCTCCGGCACTCACCAAAGAGGCCCTGAGAAGTGAAGCGGAAAGGGCTTTGCTCATCGCCGCTGGGCCTGAAGCGTGACAGAGTTCACCCCGCTGCTTCTGGAGGACTCTGGCTTCCCAAAGCTGCCAACCTGTCTGCGAAGGAGAATCCAGAGACCCTGCGGAGGTGCCCTGCTGCACCCTGAAGCTTGCGTCACTGCACAGGCTCACCTACTTCCTTTCAGGATCGAAACAACTCTGTCGTGTTGAAAATTCCATCTTAAAATTGCACTGAATACATGATAAGGGGTGGCAGAGATGGCTGATGTTGTAACTTCCTAGCTCTATGTTCCTCCCCTCCCCCTCCCGCACGAATTTTGTGTGTGTGTGTGTGTGTGTGTGTGTGTGCGTGCGTGCGTGCGTGCGTGCGTGCGTGTGTGTGTGTGTGTGTGTGTGTGTGCAAAACTATGTTTGTCAG